>CM021784.1:741344-755435 GCA_011076525.1 Nettapus auritus
AAAAAAAAAAAAAAAAAAAAAAAAAAAAAAGAGGGCAATGGATGGGCAGGCCTAGGGAGGGTCTTCTTGCCACACCAGAGCAGTGGGTGTCCCCCCCTGACCAGCATGGAGCCCAGCCGTGGCCCCAGGAGAGCCCCAAAACTGGAGAGCTTGTGCTCTGCTGGCTGGGCCCTGCAGAATGCCAGGCAGCTGTAGGAAGGACGTCCTCAGCCCAGGCATCCTGCACAGCCCAGCAGCATTTGGTTCTGCACCACTGAAAAATGTAGCAGGGTGCTCGTGGAATCATCGGCACTGAGGGCAGAACAGCTGCTTCTGCTTTGTCCTTGGGGGGCTGAAGGAGAGACTGGTTCTGTGAGAGGCAGCAAAGAGGCCCTCGGTGGAGCTCCAAGTCTCTGTCCCCCGCCCCTCCTCCCCAGCTTTCTTCAGAGACTTGTTGCTCCTAAAAAAACTCAGTGAGAGCTGGCTCAGGACATCGAGGTGCCATTGATACTCCAGCAACATCTCTGTGGAGGACTTGATGGGTTTTCTTCCCCAGTTTTCTTCTGCTCCATCCCCTCCATCACTGAGCATATGGCTGGAAAAATCTGGAGGGGGAGCAGACTCCTCCAGCTGACACAGAGTTTGCCTTGGAGAAGCAGCTTTCTGCAGACCTGCCGCTTGCTTGGGGCTGCCTGGAGGGGCAGCCTGTGCCAGGAGGACCCCACATGCTGGTAGCAGCACTTTTTGAAATCAATTGGCAGTTCTGGCAAGGTGCCGTGCCCCCCACCTGCATGGTCCTGCTCCCCATCCGGAGACGTCACGGGCTGGCTCTGCCTGACTGCTACACTGTAAATCTGCAGCAGAACACATTTGTTAGTGCTTCCCTCCTGCACTGCCTCCAGAGCTTATTTCCATCCTCTCACTCACTGGTGGCAAGCAGCTGTTGGTGCTTTTACAGCTTGCAGACTCTGTTTTGGCAGCCAGGACCCTTCCCAGCATGGGCAGGATGGGCAGAGGATGCTTCTGCTCCCTTCAACCTTTAGCTCTTAAATCACAGCCGTAAATAAGGTGGGGAAATGGCAGGATGACACACGGGTTGTTACAGCTGTAGAATGACTCAGAGGGATGGGAGGGATTTGACGCTGGTCATAGCGATGCTTGCTTTCAGCTTACAGGTCCAAAGGGGTCTGTGCTGAAGGTGAGGGCATGTCTCCCCTGCCTCGTGCTGCCTCCTGTGCCCCTGCTGCAGGAGATGAGATCCCGTGAAGGAGCTGACCACAGCCGCAGGGGACACCAAGGCCTTGGTGAGATCCAGCCAGAGTGGGAGCTGGTGGGCACTGGAGCTTGGAGCAGTCCCCAGAGCAAGGTGCTGTATGAAAGGCTACAGGAAGGGCACTGGAGCAAGAGGGCATCCTTTGCTGAAGACACCTATGCTGCTGATGTCCCACACGGAAACAGGGATGCGAGGTACAACCGAGAGCAGCAAGGTCTCGCAGCTTTTCCCAGATTCACCCTCCAGTGCCTCTAGGCTGTCCCCTGTCTGGGTCCCCTCACCGTGCCTCTCCCTGTCCTCTGAGCCTCGCAGGAAGAGGAAGTGACAGAACCCCATTGCTGAGGTGCTGCCAGGCACAGCTTGTGCAGCCATGCTGATGGGCCATAGACCAGGCAGCAGAGCTATGCAATGACAGAATAAACGCGTGTAATAAATCTGCCTTGGACCACAAGTTTATTGAGCAATATGGGTTTTGAAAAGGAGGGGCTGGCAGTGCAAATGGGATGGGATGAGCTCACATGGTCCATTCAGTGTCCCAGGGGTAATGCAACAGAGGACCAAGACTTTTCAAGCAAAGGAGCCTGGAGACTGTGGCACCCCTGGTGAGCTGCTGGCCACAGATTTGGAGGGTGCACGTGCAAAGCCAGGCAGCTCGGTGTGCAGCACAGTGCCAGATGCTGCCAGCTGGGCTTTCTGTCCTCATCCTCCTCCGCTCAAATCCTGGGGAGAGAGGAGAAAATCTGCATTGTGACAAGCAGGGCCCGAACTGCTTCCTGTGACTCTCCAAGCACCAGCTCACGAGCTGCACAGAATGCAGGGCTGAGAGGGGCAGCCCAATTACCTCTTCTCATCAGGGGAGTGAGCAAGACCCCAGGGCTGAGTGGCAAAATCCCCTGTGCTGCCTCCCTCACCCTGCCATCCAGCATCCCTGGCAGGGCTGAGGCACGCTCAGGCTGCTGCCTTCAGTCACCACAGGTGGCCGTAGCCCAGGGCCCCAAAGCTGGGTGCTGAGCGGGGTGGGATGTGGGCCTGGGAAGCAGAGCAAATGGCTGTGTCCCTCAATGGCCTTAAAGCCAAACCCCCAGGGAGACAGAGGGGCCCTACGTGGCTGTGGGATCCCAGCCCTGCTCCTTTTCTTAATCCATCCCTGAAGGTCTGACCAAGGGGCCCAGCAGCACTGGGCCAGGATGGAGTCCCTACCCTGCAGGACACATGCCTCATGCTGCATCCACAGGTGCTGTGCTCGTTTTCACAGCACCCATGCTTCCTCCTTCTCCCTTCAATTCACTTTTGCTGAAGCATTTTTTAAAAGGTTTTGCTTCAAGATTTCCAAATAGGAACCCAAAACTGTGGGCTTATGAATGTAGCAAGGGAAGATTTAACACTGAGCTGTTTTTTTTTTGTTTTGTTTTGTTTTGTTTTGTTTGTTTTATTTTATTTTATTTTGTTGTTGTTGTTGTTGTTTGGTTTTTTGTGGCATTGGAAATGGTTGTGCCTTCCTTGATTGTAGAGAAGAAGAGATCATAAGGAGGCATTTCCAGGATGGCTTTCAGGCAGATCTTGCTTGAATTTTCCCTAAAGGGGTAATGTCAATAAGCGTCAGTGCCATCAAAAAGTGCAGAAAGCCCCAGCTTTGGAAAAGGCCAGGACAGTGATTCACCGCCCAGCATTGGCATCTCTGCTCCAGACTTGGATCTTATTAATATCTCTTTGCCTGGAACACAGCACAGGTTGCTGGTCACAAGGGGTCAAATCTCTCAGTGAGGCAGCCCTTCACAATGGTTTATGACCTTAGCTCTGTTAAAGGTTTCACAGAGCCATAGCCTGAGTGAGCACCCGCAACAGCACACAGGGGCATGCTGCACAGAGCGATGGTGCACACAGGGATGTTGGATGTAGGGCAATCAAAGAAGACAGTGTTTGGGGGGGGAGGCTTCAATTGCTGAGCAACAGCTGTTGGGGCATGATGAAGAATGCCTGGCTTGGCTGCTTGTTTTTTATTTATTTATTTATTTATTTATGTTCCAAATGCTCAAAAATCCTTAAAATTACAGAGGTTGTGGTAAAAACTGAAGGTGCAGCCCAGGCTCTTGCACCCCTGGTGGCCCTGGCTGCCAGGGATCTCTAAGCCCTGGGGATGCCTGCACCAGGGACAGGGAGCACTTTGCAGAGCAGTAGGACAGGCTGACAGCCCATGATACTGTTGAAAAGCAGGGGCACATGGCCGCGTGCCTGCACGGTGCCTCTTCAGTCATCAGGGCAGCACATGGGCCAAGGTTGGCACCTCCTGCAGGGTCTCTGAGTAGGGAAAGGCACCAGGGCACCCTGAAGCATCCACACCCCTGCCTGTGCCCCCCCACCCCATCCCCCAGTTCATGCACTCCTTGGACTCTCACCCCAGCCAGGTGCTTTTCATGCCCCCATTCCCTGCTACCTGCCCAACCGGTCCTGTCACAAACTCTCACTCTTGCTTCAAAATATGCCTTTGAAGTTTGTCCGACTTGCTTTCACACTGCCCCATCCCTGTTTTCTTGCCCCCCCCCCCCCCCCCCCAGCTTCTTTTCTCAGACCCCGAACCACCCCCTCCTCCCACGCTCCTTCCTACAGACGCATGACTGAGGTGTCCCCTTCCAGGGACAAAAACCCACAAAAAAAGTTTTGCTGTCATGTCTGAAGAGAGGAAACTCCTCATTCAACATCCCACTCAGTAACAGAATTGTTACAGTAAAATATGAGACTTGAGATACTCATTATTCTCTTCCCTGTTCTTTTACAGAAGAGAGCCTGGCCTAAAGGCCTAGGGGGCAGCTCAGGCTGGAAGGGCCCTCAGGCTCTGTCATCCAGCGTCAGGAAGTGGGACCAGACTGGGTGCTCTGGGCTTTATCCAGCTTAGACCTGAAACCCCCCAAGGATGGAGTCCACACTCACCGAGCAGTTTGAAGGTCCTCAGGGAGGGAGAACCTTCTCCTTTGCTCCAGCCTCAGCCTCTCATCTCCAACTCGCACCTCCCCTCCACTCCCGGATGCTGCTGAGGGCTCTCACAAGTCTCCCTGGGCAGCCCCAAGCTCCTGTCCCTGCTGTATTTCATGGGGTGGCTACTGGCCAGAGCCCCAGCTCTGCTGTGTCCCTCTGCATGCTATGGACATGTTTCAAGGAACCACAAAAGGGTTTTGTCTGCCAGCTACTTCTGATGCAAGTTGCGACACAAGCTTTTTCTGCGTTAAACAGCTGGTGGCAGAGCCTGACAGTAGCAAGTGGCTGATGAGCTGACACACATTGTCCTTGCTGCTGGGCTAAATAACCAGAGGCTTCTTCCCCTCCAGTCTCTTCCTCCTGGAGGAGGCAAGAATAGCCCCAGGCTGGTGCAGGCACTGGATGCTGATGATGCCTAAGGTGCACTCCCAGCCCCAGGGTAGGAGAAAGGAGCCTCCTGGTCCTGGGAACAACCTGACTCCATGTGTACCAGCCTGGCCCAACAGCACTTTGCAAACACTGCAACTGAAGGAATGTTCATCGGGGTGAGAGCTGGTTATGTACTCTTTGCTGTGGAGGGCGATGCCCAGACTGGGTGGGATGAGGCTGGTGCATCTGCACTGCCCTGCCCCTGGTGTGGCTGTACTGCCAGTACCCCGGCAGTGCTCCTGTGCTGTGCCGAGCAGCTTCCAAAAGCCATGCTCAGTGGGGCGTGGATGGGGTTCATGGCACTCCAGGTGCTTCTGGAGCACAGGGAGCCTGGCAAAGCTGTCCTGTGCCACGCTGCCTGTTCACCAGCTTCCCTTCCAGACGGATCTGGGAAGCCAAGCAGATGTTTGTATGGATGCAGTGGTAGGATGTGAGTGATCCTCGCATTTGTGTTTATGGCTGTCTAATGAGCTATTTTTCCTTCGCACCGTTGATTTCCCTGGGTTCTGCTGAGATCGCTTGCCTCTGGGCAATGAGAAGTAACTCAGCTGCTCTGGAGGAGCTATGCCTCAGCCCCACAGGATGGGATAAGGCAGAGCAAGGAGCTGCTTCAAGAAGGGGTGCTCCAGCTGCAGGGCTCAGTGGTGTCTGGGGGGCTCTGTTGCACTGGGAGAGGGCTTGAATGCAGAGGAGGCGTGTCCAGAACTTGGAGGTGCATCAGACCCTTAACATGCTGAAGTGTTGCCTTGTGTCTGGAAGAACCCAAACCTTTCTCTGTGGTGGGAAATGGCTGCACACCATGGGTTTGGCTCTCGCCATTGTTCCATGCGCACGCTCACAGAGGCACCTTAACTCACACCGTGGTTCTCTGCAGTCGGCACAAAGGGGCCCTGAGAGAGGCCTTGTCTCCCTGGCTACCCAGGACATCCCCACTTCCCTGGGTCCCCACACAGGTCTAAAGCCAAAGACAATCTGCTATCACCTCTGCCCACATCCACCTCTGGCTCTTCAGTACCACTGAGACTACTTCAAGGAGCAAGATGTTGTCCAGGTGCTGGTGCTTTCTGCTCACCTTCATTCTGCCACCCCAGCATTCAGGGCAGCCTTGCTCCATCTCCTGTTTGGCACTGATAGCGTGAGGAAAGAATGGGTGCAGCGCTCATGCCACTTTCTTCCTGCATCACCTGCAGCAGCCGGGAAGCCGCAGTGCTGCATGAGGCTGCGACCTGTCCTGGACACAGTCCTGCTGCAGGTGGCCCTTTTGGAACGGGGGGGGCTGGACCAGGGGGGGAGCAGCAGCTGGGCCCCTATGCCAGGACCCTAGAGGGCATGGGATGAGGAAGCAGACAAAGAGCCGTGCCACTGAGGCACAGCCACCCATGTCCCCGTGGGGACACGGTGAGGTCCCGGCCAGTGCCAGTGGCTGGGAGGAGCTGCCTGTGCTATGGGAGGTGGAATTTCAGATGCAGCCCTTGGGGACATGAGAGGATGGGGGGGTCAGGCTGCCAAACGGCTTCTGCGTCGGTGTGCTGGTGAGGGATAAACAAAAGGAGCTGGAAGTCCTAATGCATGATCAAGATTATGATTTAATTGGCATAACAAAGGCTTGGTGGGCTAAGCCACATGACTGGAATATTAATACCAGAGGATGCCGCTTGTTCTGGAAAGACAGGCAGGGGATTAAGGAGGAATGTGTTGCTTTGTATATTAAAGATGAAGATGTTCTGCACTCCCTCTCTCTGCGCTCCAGGGAGAACCTGGATGCCATGCGACCACAGTGGCTCTGGGGCATGTGGAGGGGGCTTAAAGTGAGAGATGGCCTGGCTCAGCCAAACCCAGGACATGGCAGAGATGGAAAATTTCCCTTCCCGAGCAGCCAGTGTGAGAGAGGACAGCAGGTGACAGTGTCCAGAAAACACTTCCAGGGCATTAGCAGCAGATAAGAGACAAGTAGAAGGAAAAGTTGTCTGGGTTTGTGTCTGACATACTGGGTGTGGATGCAGCAGTGGGGGGGGATAAATTGGCTTAGCATGGCCAAGACATGAATGAGACTTTTGTCTTGTGAAGGAGAAGAGACAGAGCTCTGAGCTAAGGATGGGGACCTCTAGGAATGTCTCAGAGCAGGGCTGGTCAGAATGGGTCCTTTTGGCTCTCTGTCCTTGAAGATGTTTGAAACTTGACAAAGTTCTCTGAGTCTGGAGCCAGGGTCTGACCACCCTCATGGGACAAATCCTCTCCTCATGTCACGTCACAGCTCCCTGTGCCCATTTGTGGCTTCTGCTCCTGGGTACCCCAGGGTCTCACACTACAGCCAATCTGCCCATAGCTGGTGTTGGCCGTTTCTGTGTCCTTGTCTTGCTGTTCTGGCTACAAGAATGCTACAGGAGAGCACCTCGAAGGCCTTGTGATGGCAGGGTGCACGCACCCCAGGCTCTCTTCAAAGTATGAGATTTGGCTCCTGGCAGGGGAGCAAACAGGAAGCAGGCTGGTGGGTTTGAATGTAAATGCATCAACTTGTAATGCAAAATCAAGGTGGTCAAAGGAAAAAAAAAAAATACCAAAGGAAAAAAATGATTCAGCAAGCAAGGTGATGAGTGTGTGTGGAAGAAGAGGGAGGGCTGATGGCTGTGAGGAAGAGGGGAAAGCCACATGCAGGGGACAGCAGAGCACTGGAGGAGCATACTGCCTCATCGCACCAGCCTCTGCTGTGCTTGACTGAGGCTGCACCAAGCAGCAGCAGGAGGGTGATGAGGATGCCTGGACAGGAGGCTGGCATCCTGGGGCAGTGCAGAGGAGCCAGGGCAGGGCAGGGGCAGCAGGGTGATGCTGTGTGGCTCTCAGAAAAGGAGAAACCTTCAGAGTGCTCAGGTTGGCATCAGTCCTGGGAGGCAGCCTTCACACTGGGCAGCAAGGCCCAGTGCCTGGGGGCAGCGGCCATGGAGCAGCTGCCAGCAAAGTCTGCTGATGGGCAGACTGTGGCAAGCCGATCACTTGGCCTGCTTTGACAGAAGAACTGGACTGGCGGTATATACCTTGATGTTTGACACCGTTTCATAAAAAAACTCATAATCAAGTTACTGATCACATTCTGCCTAGACCTCCAATAAAATGAGCACTGTTTCCAACTCAGATAAGCACCACCAGGATGCAGCTACCAGCAAGTGAGATAAAGGGATACAGGACAGGCTTTTCAAACTTGCAGACAAAATATGGAGATAGGAAGAATGGGAAGCATGTCGGAAGGCAGGCTCCTAATCACAAAATATTCCTCCACGCCTCCGCTGCTGACACGTTAGAGAAATGGTCTCAGGGAAGAAGATGCTGTGCAGTAAAGATAAATGCCGTTGGCACTTCAGCACAAATAGGCAATTGCATAAACAAGAAATGGGGAGCAAAAGGAAAAAGATGTATTTTAGGTGAAAGGAGCTGTGGCTCTGGGGGAATCATGGCAGAGCGAAGGGAGGCTGGCAGGAGGATGCTGTGAGCTGCGCTGCCTCTCACCATGGCACTGAGAGCAGCGGGAGATGGCAGCTACGCCTGGACAATGCCCTTTGGGCCAGTTGGAAAGAGTCCAGAGGAGGATGTCAGAGACCTGGAAAACATGACCGGCAAGGAAAAACTGCAAGACGTGGGACTGCTTAATTGGTAGGAGAGAGCAGAGAGGGCTGGTGCAGCTGTCTGCAGGAATGCAAATGACTCCTGCGAAGAGGAAAGGATTAATCTGCCCATGCTGAATAAAACAAGGTGAAACAGGCTTAAATTATCATGAAGAAATTCAAGGCAGATGCTGGGAAAATCTTCCCTGTGATGAGGAGGGTAAGGGAGTGGAGTGTCCACCAGTGAGGTTCCAAGGAGAAGTTGGACAGAAGGGCATTAGCTGGTCCCAAAGGTTCCCTCTTTTCTAGGATTTTACATTTCTGGATAAAAGTATATGAAAAAATCCTTAAAGACCTAACTGGCTTCAGACCATGAAAAAAAAAAAAAAAAAAAAAAAAAAAAAAAAGAGCAACCAGGTAGCTCTGTGAGCAAAGGCCACAGAGATCCAAGGCGCTGGCAGGGTCTGCAAGGAGCATAGGGCTGCACCAGCCCTGTTCTGATTAGCTGCACAGCAGCAAAGCAGCTCCCAGGAATGGAGAGCAGCCACAGAAATGAGCATTTTGGGTAAAGGAAAGCAGAAGCTCACATGGGCAGCAGAGCCCATCACACAGAAAGGGTGGAGGAGAGCCACCAGGAGACCTGCCTGGAAGTTAAATCAAAAGGAGTCTGCAAGAGAAAAAGTATTGGAAGAAGAAGCTCTGTGTGGGGGCTGTACAGCATGGATTTGTTAAATTATTGCTGTTGTCTGTGCCCAGGGGTGGTCCTGGTCAGTGGCTCTCTTTCAGCTCCAGGGACAATTGAACAGAGCACCCTCGAGGGGCAGGTAGTGGATGCTCAGGGGCCTGAATAATGATGAGCAGCACATTGAGCAACTTCTCCTTAATTGGAGGAGTGATTAGGAGCACCTTTGAGCCAGTGGGTCTGAAGCAACAGGACCACAAACCTTGAGCAGACACTAAATCACAGAGTTCCCTCTGGGCAGCGGCTGTAAGGACATTTGCACTCACCCAAGGGGCGGCCGGGAGGTGAGGGGCTGCCCGTGGCCGGCACCTCCCAGGAGCATGGGGCAGGATGTGCCTCACCACCGTCCCAGGGGTGCAGGTGCAGCAGAGCAGCACTGAAAGAAGATCAAGGGTAAGTTCTCTGTAGATACAAAACTTCACGTGTAGTTCATGCAACGTGCATATCTGTGGGGTGAGCAACAGCTCTGGGCAGCAGCTTGGTGCCAGGGTATTGTGATGGTTCAGGGGCCTGGCCGTGAAATTGCCACTTCCTGGGAGCTCCCCAAACTTCCTTCTCTGCTATTTATAATCTGTGGTGGCAAAGCCCAGGAAATCACTTAATAATCCCACAGGAAAATTTACAAAAGCAATCGTGATTTATCTGATACAGGCCCTGCCCAGGCTCCCAAAGGCAGGGGAATTTCCTCAGAAAAACACATCCAAGGAAAACCTGTCCTTGAACCAGGAGTTTCCAGCTTCAGGGCTGTTTAACAGGTATGCAACCCTAAGCCTCCCACTCATCACCCAGCCTGGCAGCAGCTAGCATGGCATGCGTGCTGCTGAATCCTGCCTGCGTGCTGCCGCTGGTTAATTCCCCATGGCCTTGGCACCATCTGCAAGGTGGCTAAAAATGTGTCCCTCCACAGCCCGGTTGCCTGAGGCTCTGTGCTGGCAGGCACATGGCCCCGCAGGGCAGGTGGTCCCCCTCCCTCTTGCTGCCCTGGCTCCGGCCCCTCTTCCTCGGCACACGACCCGGCCACATCAGGCTCCCCACTGAATCGGTGGCCAAGCCATGAAAGATGCAATTCCAAAATGCAAGGGGGACTTTCAGCTGTTACTCGTAGCTCACTGCACCAGCAGTCTCCTTCAAATTCAATCCAAAAGCAGGCCGCCCTTTCAGCTCACGGTCACTTGGGCACTGAGTGCTCACCATCAAGAACTCCCATGCAAAATCCCCCTAAAAGACCTTTGTAAACACAAGTGATGCTTCTTCTGCCAACATAGCTCTACAGGCTCCCCCTCCTCCCCCTGGCTCCTGTCTCTGACATGGCTCCTGCAGATGGACCTGTGCACTGGGAGGGCCACCAGCACAAGCAGCAAATCTGCCTCTGCCCTGGGGATGCAACAATATCGACAGCAAGGGCTGGTACAGCTTCCTGCAACAAAACTTCCCAGTGTGGCAGGGCCCTCCTGCTGCTCCCCCAGCACTGGGCTGTGCTCCTACCGGCCCCGGCCCTGTCAGGGGTTGCCCAGCAGTCTCCGGCCACTTTCCAGGCTCAGACCCCTGGGCAAAGGGCTGACTTTGGACCTGCCTTCCCACAGCTCCAGCCTTTGGGTGTTCTGTGACAGAGAGCATCCCCTGTTCAGGCATGAGATGGTTGATGCAGGCAGAGGAGGGTTGAAGCGAGCCAAGCCCCCTGGATGAGAGGATGAACAACAGAAAGGAGCTGGGGGAGGGGGGGTCCTTCACTTACCTTGTACATGGCTGAGTGTCCACCGTGGTCCCAGAAGACTGCACCGTAAGAATAAGCTCCAGGGCCTCTGTAGGGCCACCTGACTGTAGAGACCACAGATAGCCGCTGGGGACGTGTAAACCACCCCAAAAACAGGGAAGAGAAGGACCCAAGATGTGCACAGTCAGCCTCAACACAGATAGAGCTGCTACGATCAGTGGTTGAGGCTGATGTGCTGGGGTGGACAAAGCCCTGTGTCTTTGTACTGACAAAAATAATAATTAAAAAAAAAAAAACCAAAACAGCAGCAGATAATTAATCTGTTAATGACCTCTTCACACAATTCCAGAAAGCTGTGAACTGGCTGCCCTGTTGCTGGGTATAAGCTCCCCTGGCTGCCCCAGCTGTCCCTGCCTGTGGGACAGACGGAACCCCTGGGGTTCAACAGCACCCAGTGGCCTCTCACAAACAGCACCAGTGTGTCCCTCCCTGCACGAAGACAAGCCAGGCCTGGAAATGCCTGGGATTTCTTCTGCCTCAAGAGACACTTTCCTTCCCCATCAGAATCTGCCCCCAGGCTGCTCGAGGGCCACATGCCCCATGGTGCACACACATTGCCTGGCTGCAGGCACGGCGGCATGGAGCTGTGTCCTGGCAATCTGCACAGCCACTGAATATTAAACAGGAATCAGAAATCTCTGGGGCTCTTGTCTGGGAGAAGCAGCATGGTCACTGCCAGACTGCAGCTGCCTTCAGTGACGTTTTCAGGAGTGACATGGAAGGTCTCCTTCCCTGGTGGCAAGCTCAGGCTTCTCTCTTCTTCACGCTCAGCAGTGGGAGAGTTAATGCCGCCCTTGGCAGGGAGCATGTGGCTCGTGTCCCACTGTGTGCCCACGCACAGCCTCCTGCCATGGAGCAGGGGACAACTGCTAGAATGAAGGGGGACGTGGTTCAGGTCACAGCTGCCAACCTCTGCACAGCCTGCGGACATCTCCCTGCAGACACTAGGAGTCCTCAGGAACTCTCTCTAATCAGCAGGTCTCAGAGGCTGCCAGCTCCCACATGGGGCTGCTTCTCACACTTCCAGGCCACCAGCCAGGAGAAGGGCACAGGCACCCAAAGAGCTGGACCCTGGCAGGAATCGGCTGCCTTCCCCACTGGCTTCCTGTGAAAGCAGCTAAGCATGTCATTTCTTCAATTTCTTCATTGTTTTCTTTTGTGTTTGTCACTGTTGCCTAGTTCAGGTGCTGCTAGCAAGCTCCTTCATTTACATTTTGCTACTCCTGATTACAGTTAACATTTAATTTAAGGTAAACATGTAACAGTAACACATTTCCTCTTCAGGGTAGTGCAGATGTGTGTATCAGGGCAGTGGTGGTTGCTCACACCTGCCATGGCCAGCAGGCTCCTCCAGCACGTGGTGGGTGACCATAGCCCTTCCACATGGCGAGGTGTGGAGGAGAGGTGAGGTGTCCTGAGCCCAGAACAGCTTGCCCAGGGGGACCGTCACTCTCCTTCTCTGTAGAGGCTGAAAGTTGTTTTTTATTATCTCAGCTCATATGGGGGGGGGATGATGAGCCCAAAGATTGGGCAGAATGATGTCTATGCTCCGGGTGATGCTTGGCCCCAGCATTGTTCAGCTGCATGTCCTGCACTCACAGGGTGTCATGTCCTGTGCTCCAAAGGATTCGGGAATAGCCAAGCTCAGGATTTAATTCCATTTTTTGGATAGGCTGGTTGGATTTCCATACTGGTATAAAAAAGTCCTGGGACCATCCAAAGACAGAGCTCATGATGGCCTTGTGAGGGAACCAGGCAGGAATGGTCCCTGTTTGGATATGTGGGCATGTGCTCACTCCTGTTTGGGTGTTGCTAGCACAATCATCCTAGCATGTCCTGGAAGGTTCAGGTGGGATGTTAGGAAAAACTCTTTTCTAGGGAGCATGGTGCAGCCCTGGCACAGGACAACAAAGAGACAGGGAAAACCCTGGCCATACAGGGTTTTAATGCTCAGGTAAGCAGAGCCATGGCAGATCCTACCTTGTGTTTGTCCCCAGTGTGGTGAGGGGAAGGAATCTCTGGAAGTTTCTAACCCAACATCCTCTGGTCCCGTCCTACCAGCACATCTGTACTTATGTAACACAGGTGTTAAAAATTCCTCCCAAAATGAAAATAAGCTGCATGGGTTTTCTGATCGTAAAGCATCCGTTAATTCTGCCTTTACAGGTGTTCCTGTAGAGAACAAGGTGTTGCTCTGGGGTCAGAGGGAGGATATAGCAAAGGACAGCATTGGCTGGTGAGAGGTTGACCAACACAGGAAGCAAGTGAAAAGATCAGGCACAGGCATGCCTGATGGCTCGAGGGAACAGGGAGGGCTCGGGAAAAAGAGAAGGCACTGGAAAGGAATACTTCACACACGTTGACGTCCTATACGCAGAACAAGAAGCTGAATGTGGCATAAAGACAAAAATGTAAATGTAAGACCTCAGAAAAGTCCACAAATGCCATCTGCAAGGAGACCAGCTGAGGAAAAAAGGCTTAAAGATGTAGGCTGGCAGTGAGATGGCACAAAGGGTAACGCTTCAGGGAAGGAAGCCTTGGCTCACTGGGAAGAGCACAGGGGTGTAACGGCTTTTGCAGAAGGCCTGCAGGAGGCCTGGAATGGGGGTAGAGGGGTGCAGCTCTCTGATGGATCTGCATCCCTTGGCTGTCCCCTTTCTGTTTGGTCCACATGTGTGCAGCAGCAAGCACCTCCAGAGCACACTGTCACTGGAGAAATGTATAGCAAGGAGAGAAGCTGGGGCAAGGCAAGAGGCAGAAAGGGAACGTGCCAGCCAGCCAGCACGGGACACCTGGACAAGCCAGGACTTCCAACGGTGCAGCACAGGCCTGTGCCAACATTCCCCCAGGCCCCTACGAGTGTTGTGGCTGCACAAGGACTGCACCGCACTTGGTTAATCAGCCCTGTCTCAGCAGAGCTAATTAGTTCTAGCAGAGCTTCATTTTGGTGCTGGCACTAACTCGCTCGGAGCGTGCACGAGCACCTCTGCATCAGCTGCACTGCCCAGGGAGGCCAGCGTGGCTCCTCACTGCTAGCCGTGTTCCTGTCTGCGAGCAGCTCCCGCTGAGCCTCCCATCGCCCTGGGTCCGGCGGGGCTGCAGCGGGTGGGCACCGGTGCTGCTGGTCACCAACGCGAGGGTGCCGGGCTGGGTGCAGAGCCGCGTGAAGGGCCGCTGGGGCTGTGCACGGCCCCCGGGCACCGGGAGAACAGGGCCCGGCCTGAGCGAGATGACGGCCAGCAGAAAACCCTCCTCGCCCCTCGGCGGGCTGCTCTCCTCAGGCTGCCGGACCCCGGGCCCGCCGGTGCCACCCGCTGCCGGGGGG
>CM021784.1:755835-814806 GCA_011076525.1 Nettapus auritus
AAAAGGCTCGCAGGGTCAACGCTGCGAGGAGTCAAAGAGAGACGCGCGAACAGAACGGGGAAGGATGAAGAGAAACCGTCTGCCAGTGTCGCTGGCCGGCCTGGGGCAGCTGGCGTTTTCTCTCCGTGTCGATTTGCCTTCCTGGCAACTCCGCAAAACTCACCGCGAAGTTGGGGACGGAGGAGGCCAAGCGGGCTGTCCTGTCCGGCTGCAGGCCTCTGATGTGGCAGAGCTCTTCGGCAATTTTCGCCTGAAAAGTGCTTAGTTTATTTCTTCACTTAGTTCGGATGATTTTGGCCAAAACCCCAGCCTTCTCATTTATTTTTTCCCCCTCCTATGTGAGAATTGCAGCAAATCCTCTGGGCACAGAGAATTCGGGGAGGAGGCGGAGGGTCACGGGCCGTGCCCGGTGCTTGCGGAGCTGCGCAGGAGCCTCCAGCACCCCCCTGGCGCTGGCGGTGGCAGAGGGCTCCCGGTGGGCAGGCAGGTGCGGGTGTCCCTGTTGGACGTAGTTTTTATTCCTGACCTGTTCGCTTGCAGATATTTGGCAGCTGCTGCCTGTATCTTTTTACCTGTTGTGGGGTCAGCTGGATGAAGGTGTTGCTGGAAGAGAGGGAACGCTGAGCTACGTTAATCTTTTCCTACAGCAAAGTGTTGATGTTGCTTTTGGGCGCTGATGGGGCGATGGTGTGGGAATAGGTGCCTTCTTGACTCTCCTTGCCCTTTGTTTACTTCATTCGTGTGGGAGCTCGACTGTGCTGCTTTGCAGAGAAATAGTTGTTTTGGTCCAGCTGTTTTAGGATGAAGCAATAGCAGCATATTTTTGCTCTGGGAGTTAATTCTTCCTGGAGTAAATGGGTTGTTTCTCTTGAGGCTTCTGGTCTCCAGCGGGGCTGGTTTCGTTCAGGGTTCCTTTCCCAATTTTTTTAAGTGGAAAATTGATTCCTCTTCTGCTTTAAAGCTTAGTGTTGCCGTCTGTTTGCTTCTGGGAAGCTAGCTCTCCCTGTCATCCCTGAATCAGTACAGCTGCTGAAACTTGCAGGTCCTTCAGGAGCGTTGGGAGTACCTCTGAGCGTCCTCCGCCGTGAAGGAGGGCAGTGTGCCGCAGCAGCGGGCTGAAGCCTACCCCTGAATGCTGACCCGTGAGTTCTTCGAGCTGCAAAGCGTGCTGGCTGGTAGGGCTGCATCCCGTCTGGATGTCTGCGAGCGCCCTGTGTGGCACAGCTGAAGCTCTGTATCACTGTTCTTCAAATAAAAGCCAAAGTCAACAAGAGGCTTTGGAGAAAAGCTGGTCTTGGTGCATTTTCCCTTTAGGAAAGTTTGAAGGCCATCCTGTGCCTGTGGCCATTGGGTTCTGCGGGTTGTCTTCTTTCTTCAAACAGAGGCGTCGATCTCTCTGTTGCTGAGGTGGCGTTGCAGCCCCTCGCTGCGGGCGCGTTAAAAATTAACCTGCGTGGATCTGTGGGCCTAAGGCAGCTGTTGCGCTGCTGCTCAGTGCTCGCAGCGTGCCGAGGATGCGCGTCTCCCGCGGGAGGTGCTGGGAAGGGCCCCGAAATGCCTTTCGGGGCGCTGCTGTCTGGCTTTGCAGCGTGTGCCTTAAGTTTCCCCCCATCCGTTCTGTGTGTGGGTGCTAGGGGAGGACGGCTCTGCTCTGAGCTGCAGGTCGAGTGGCTGGCCCTGGATGCGGCGTTAGCCCCGATGGTCAGTGCCGTCAGTAGGTCTGAGGACTGTTGGTTTGCAATGGCTCAGTGAGCTCTCAGAAGAAGATCTTATATTCCTGATTGCTTTTTACCATGTTTCCGTAACAGGAAGCAAAGCTTTACCTTTTTCCCCCCCCTCTGGATGTGTAATCTTACAGTAATTTTCAAGATTTAATCTTCCTTCAGAGATCTTTCATATTTTCTCCTTAAGAGCTTCTCTAAAGACAATAAAGTTTTACAGGTAGATAATATAAAGTGTTTCACTTGAATGGTTTGTGTTATTTCGAGAAGGGTTTGCAGAAGCAAGAGAGCTTGTTTTAGAGAGGTGGCGAGGTTGAGAGCTTGGCCACCAAAGCAGGCCGTTGTTTTTTGCATGAAGCTGTGGTGTCCTGGCCTGTCTCAGGTTCACCAAGATAAGAGCTAGTGTCTTGCTCATCCGTGTGCAGGAGGAGCCTGACCTCGCAAAGGAGGGAGAGGTTTGATCAGCCTTGCCCTGTGAGCGAGCCCTTGGTGCAGGAATGTGGACTTGGTGCGTTGGGACTGGGAAGTAGGCACGTGCAGGGAGATTCTCTGAAATGATTTTAAAGAAACGCTGGCAAACACAGTGGCTGGGTGTCTCACTGGGCTTCAGGGGAGTCGAGGGGGCTGGTTTTCATTGCTCGTGTAAGAGGCAATGAAAGTTTCTCCTCTCATCCCCCGTTTCCTGCTTGGGACAGCGTTGGTGACTTCATCCTGCTCCGTGGAGCCAGAGGCAGAGCTGCTGGTGGGAGGCAAACAAAGCGTCAGGAGAGAGAAGACGGTCGGGGTGTCCGACCGGCACGCAGCTGGGTGGCAAGGCTGGCTGCGCTCACGTTGGTGGCAGCACGCAGGGTTTACGTGACAGCATCTCAGCACCCCGACAGAACAAGGGAACGGAGCCGTGCTCCCCGGGGAGGTGATGGGCCTGGTGCTGCCCACGGGCGCTGGGACCGAAATCCTCTCGGGGCCCTGCGCGGCTGCGTGCCCGTCCCAGCCAGCTGCTGGAGCGTCGGAGCTGTGCAAAGCTGACGGCAAAATGGGACAAACGTGCTCTGTGGATGTCAGCTTGTGACATGAGGAGATTCTGATTTTGCTTTCTATTATCTTAGGCTGTTGCAATATGTTTTCCGTGTGATAGGACAATGCCTTCAACTTTCCCTTATATGGGAAAATCTGGTATGCAGCCTAGCAATCTGCCAATATGTGGCTATTAATTTTTAGCAGCGTTACATTGGTTGTGTCCAGTCAACCAGAGAAAAGGAAATACCTGGGGTGCTGCGGCGGGGTTCTGGGGTCGGAGGCAGGTCCCCGCAGCGTGCCTGGGGGCCCACCCGGAGCCAGGCGGGAGCAGAGGAGCTCAGTGCCCGGGAGCGGGGCTGCTGCTGCCGCGGGGAGCTGGGATCCGCGCTCGGCACCGAGGAGGTCGGAGGAGCGGTTGGCCGGTCCGGAGCACGAGATCTTCCCCCTGCGGAGGAGGTGCTGCCTCCGGGTTAAAGGGCTGTACGCTGTTTCCGTGCTGCTGCCTGTAGGGGATTTCCAGCCTGCAGCAAGCACAAATCCAGCTCCACCAGGAGAGAAGTGCTCCTCCAGTCAAGAGAAGAAAGTGAGAAGTGAGGGAGCCAGTTCTCTAGTTCCAGGCTGTTTGTAATGCGGGCGGTGCAGGTGTGCTCACAGAGGTGCGTCGGGTATGGATCGAGAAGCGTGGTGTTAACGTGACGATGAGGTGTTGCCTTGGCTGGGGAGTGCACATCACATTTTCCAGCCCTGTTTTCCCCACACGAGGTGCTGCTCAATAGCAGTCTGATGATGTTACGGACATCTTCCCTAAGAGGTTCGCATGTCTCATCACACCGTTTCCTGGGATCCCTCCTTTCTGTAGTCCTGCATTTGCCCCAGCTTTCTGCAGTTCTGTTGTTGCACCAGTGTAAGGAGTTTTATCTGTTTGTCTTCTGCTTTGTTTCAGTTGTATTTTAGCTGATGAGATGAAGTTTAGATCTCCTCCTGTGACGCTTTTTGATGCCCGTCTGGCTCTTCTTGGCTCAAAGTTGTCATGGGAAGTCGGGACTGAAATGCAAGCAGCTCGTGGCTTCCTTTTGGGGTGACCGTGCCGAAAGCAGGTGGAAGTTAAGCTTGTCAGTGCAAGAATTTGCAGGGTACTTGTGTTGCCTTAAGGTTTCCATGAAAGCGTGGGATCTGGGGAGCCCTGTTTTGCACTAGAGCAAAAGGAGGTGGGGGCGGCCCGGGGAGACTGCACGTCCCTGCCACCGGCGTGCTGCTGCCGGGGGGCCAGGCAGGAGGCAGAGGAGCAAAGTGCCTTGTGTCCTCTGTGTCTTGTGTGCTTCCGAAGCACGTGTTTAACTTACAGCCTGGGAGCTCTTGCACAGGAGTGGAGCTCTTGCTGGATGGGAACACAGGAGCATGCCGTGAGGGACCCTGGGGCGAAAGCCTGCGTGAGAGGCTGGTGGGGGCTGCGCTGCCTGGTGTCCTGCGCTGGCCTGCTCAGGGTGGTCCTGGGACTGATGGGAGCTGCAGCTCTTACAGTCCTGAGGATTGCAAAAGCTCTCCCAGGATGTGAGAGCCCCCCGGGAGGTTTCTCACTTGCTTTTGTGTGGAGGAAGAAGCAGTAATGGAAGGACTCTGGCCAGCTGCGTGGTGCTGTGTGGTGCTGCGTGTTAGCAGCCACTGCTGGGAATTTTGGTCCCTCAGCCTTGTGCTAGTCATACGTGTTCGTTACGTGGGCATCGTTCAGTTTCCTTCCAAAAATGTTTCCGTTGTTAAACCTTCTGTCAGAAGTCTTGAAGGTAGAGAAGTTTTTCCCGTGCTTTGATGTGCTTTCTGTTTTTCATTTGGCACTGTAGCACATGCTCGATGCCTGTCTCTGAAGGTGACTTGCAGCATTAGCAGTGTGCTAGCACGCTGTGTGGGGGAGCAAGGGTGATGTCAAGTTGCAAGGGTGATCCCCAAGGGGGATTTTCACTTTCTTGACTGATAGGGAGGGGAAGTACTGCTTCTTAGGAAACATTAATGCCTTGTTATATGCATGCATTGAGGCAGAATTAAAGTTAGTTCTAGATACAGGAATAAACATCAGTGCTTTGCTGTAGCCGTGCTGTGGAAGCTACTGCTCTTGTGTTAGCTACTGCCTTGACTTTTCCAGGTCTCGCATACAGAGCGCCTCCAGCTCTGAATGTTTCATCCACTTGGGTTGTACTTAAAATTAAAACGAGTTAAAATCCAGCTTAAGTGTTACGTGTTTATTAATTGGGGATTGCAGAAGAGAGCGCCGTTCTGTCTCAGTGACCTGTGTGCGTGGTGCACGCAGCCCAGGCAGGAGAGCAGCGTGCCCGGGGGCGCACAGCCTGGCTTCTATTTGGTCCTCTGCTCCCTGCCTTAGGGCAAGCCAAGTCCTGCTTCTCAGACATCTTCCCTGGTCCCTGTAGGGTGCCCCTCACGGGGGTATCTGAGCTCTTCCCGGCATGCACCTTTGTGCAGGCATCACGGCAGGTCTCTGCCGCCGCAGCCAGCAGGCCGTGCTGTTTGTTCTCGGCGTGCCGATGCTGCGGGAGGCCGACAAGCGAAGCCTGCGCTTACTGCGAAGGCGCTGAGGTTTGCGGTTACCCTGATTTCTTCAGAGAAGTGGTTACGGATTTCTGGGCTGGTCCCGGTGACTGCTCCGCCTCCTCGCTCGGGGGAGGGAGAATTTCTGTCTGAGAATAACATTGCGGGAGCTGGGCCAGTCCCTCACTGCGTTTCCAGAGTGAGGAACGGACTCCTGAATCTGGGACCTGAAGGCAGGACTGGGTTGCTCTGGGCTCAGGCTCTTTGTTGTGATTTCACCCGGAGCGGCATCTCCAGGAGCGCTGCATCTCCGTGTGGCTCCGCACAGGGTTGCAGGCCATGTGTGTCTGTTCCTGGCAGGGCTCAGCTGCTTCCCTTCCGATGCCGCTCCTCAGCTTTTGGACAGGCTCTGCTGATGTTTGGGCTGAGGGGTTCCGGATGATCGCTCCTAAACCATTTGCTGGCTCCAGCTCTGCCTACTGCTCGTCCTGCAAAGGAAAGGGGTCTGGCGGAGCAGAAGTGGGTGTCTGGGCCTTGTTGTGTCCTCATTCTTCCAGAGAATCGTGTGGCCAAGAACAAGGGGGCGATGTGGTGGTCTTGCTGAGGTGTCTGCTTTAGGAAGGGGTCAGAAAATGAGTTGCTCGTCTAGGCGCAGAGGTAGAGGAGATGTGAAAACCACGTTGCAGGCTAGGACATGGGGCCCGTGCTCAGCCATTGTGCCCAGAGCCTGTCTCCTGCCTGGCCTTCATGTTGCTACTCGTCAAAGGAGACGGGTGCTTGGAGGCCTGCCAGGCTAGCAGGGCTGTGCTGGTGGCTTGCTGCAGGCACCACCTGGCTAGCTGAGCCCACAGAGGAGGTGCTGGCCGGCCGGGAGCCGCCTGCCTGCGCTGAACACGTGCTGAGGTTGCGCTCTGTGTGGGAGCAGCCCAGTTCCACGGGAGCCCTGCAGCATCCCCGTCCGTGCTGAAGGCTCTCGGTGTGCTCTGAGGTCCGGCTCTGCCGAGGAGCAGGCCCTTGGCCATCGCGGTGCCCTGCCGGGAGGGCTGCACCCCGTCCGTGGGCACACGCAGACCCCCAGCCCCGCTGCTACCCTGGGGGATGCTCCCAGGCGTGTGCCGGAGTGAGCGGCAGGGACCTGGCCACTGGCTCCGGGATGATGCACAGGGCACCCCGACCTCTTCTGGGCAGGGCTGGCACGAATGGAAGGAACGGGACAAGAAGGGGCTGCTTCTCAATGTGCCCTCGGTAGCATTTTACTTGGAGCACGTCTGGGCAGGGCTTCAGGTGCTCGCAAGAGGGGCCCCTCGTGTGCGAAAGAGTTGCCTGTAGCTGCGGGGTACCAGCCCTGACGCTGCTGAAATCCAAGCACTTGCACGTGAGGCACTGATGAATTTCTTCTTGGCACTTCTCTCTCCCTCCCATGCTGGAGTGGTTCTTGGGATGGCGTAAAGGGCACGAATGCAGGGAAGCATGGAGATGATGGAGAGGGATGTCAACTTACAGATGGTGTCTGAACTCTAGAGACTGTTCTTCAAAGTGGATTAAGCTGAGATTGTGATGAACTTGTATCCCAGCGGGTTACAACTTACAATAGGCTGGAACCCCTCAGAGGTGGGCGCTGGCTGAGTTGCTGCCCTTGTGGAGCGGGGCAGAGCAGCGGCGGAGGCGTGTGTGAGGCCGGGGGCAGCACCCTGCAGCGCGTTGGCCTGGGGGCCGGGGGTAGCATGCAGCTTGTGAAGGGTGCTCCTGCTTGGTGCTGTGTCTGGAGAGCTTGTTACCTTTTGGTTCCTCTCCTTGTTCTTTAGAAACAGGCCTGATGCTGCAGCGTGCAAGTTCTTGGGCCTGGAGAACAGCAGGTTTGTCTGCTGCTATTCTGGGTCAGTGTTTACTAGTTTCTCTGGAGACGCATAGGCAGAGTAGATGCTATGACCATGGGACCTCACCGCAGCATGCAGCAAACACTTGGGCCTTGTCTGGTGGGGTTGTCGCCTTCCCGGGTGCTGAGGATCAGCCTGGACCAAGCGTTGGCTGGCAGGGGTCTGGCCAGCCAGCCTTTCTGCCTGGGCTGGGGTCGCCTGGGCGCGTGGTACCGGTGGGGCAGCTGCAGCCTCCGTGTGCGCAGAAGCTCTTCTTTAGCTTGGCAGCATCGAGCAAGTGATCTTTGGGAGCTGCTGTGTTGGGGCTCAGGTATCCTGCACCAGGGGAGCAAAATGTCCGTGTGCTCCTGGCGGTCCCTTCTGCTCCTCATCCGATCTCCGCCTGCCCCGAGGGAGTGCAGCCTGGGCTGAGCTTTGTCACCTGTTTCAGGTCCTGTAGGACCAGGGTGGCAATGCTGCCTGGCCCTCCGGAGGGCTGTGGTACAGCTGGTGTGCTTTCAGTGCGTGTGGAGCCCTTCCGAGGCAAGGTGAGGAGGGAGGCCGTGTGGGAAGGGGTCATCCTGCGGTATTCGAGCTCAAGAATTGCAGGAGATGTGGCGGTGGCGGGCAGAACGGGGGAGACCCTTACTTCCTGCGTACCTCCCCACCCTGTACCCAGATGAGGCTGGCAGCACGATGCTGTAAATCCTGCTTGTGAGCCCTGGAAACGCTCGGAAAGCTAGCTGAGCTCCTGGCCCAGCTGCAGATGTCTCAGCCACGTTGCGTTCAGCTCCTGCCTTGAATGTGGTTTTTGGGGCCCGCTCCCACGAGCTGTTAGCTTGGCGAAGCAGGGGGCGGTGGCCGGAGGACACAGCTGAGGTCAGCCTCTTACCTGCTGCGGTCAGTGCAAGCAGGCAGTGGGTATAACTTAAAGCTGGCTGCGAACAGCAACGTGGGGCTGGGGGCACGCCTGCTACGTGGCTGCCCTGGAGGGCTTGGGCAGGGAGTTTCAGCTGGAGAAAACCGGTGGAAACACCAGGCAGAATAGTCGTCAGGAGGACTGGGTGCCGTGGTGCGGTTTCTGTCCCTGTTCAGAGCTGTAGCTCGTGCTGCTCTTCCCAGCTGGAAGCCTGCCCAGGGGCGTCAGACGTGCTCCTCCTATATACCTACAGGCAAACCTTGAGGTGCATTGCAAGTGCTTGCTCGTCCTCCCAGCAGCCCTGCTGCGAAGGCTGATTTGATCCCCATTCCACAGCTGGAAAATAGAGGCACAAAGGGCTCTGTTTGCCTTTGAGGAGCCGTCTGCAGTGTGGCAGAGCTGCTTTCTGACAGCTTGAGTTTGCAGTGCAGGATATCAACAACAGCAAGAGGGGAGGATCTCTGCTTTCCGAAATGCCATCTCATTTTTTGGCTGTCTGCCTTGGGATAGCTTGTGTTCGGTGCTCTTAGGTGTGCAGCTCGCGAGCAGCAGCCATGCAAAAGGTTCTTTGAATTGGCCAGCTCTCAAGGTCTACCGGTTGAGCTGGCTTTTGTACACCTTCAGCGCTAATAAAGGTGCTGTGGGCTAAATTATGTGCCTGGTGGCATCTTTACTGGCCTGGTGACCTTGAGGATTGACTCTGGCATGTAACCGAAGTCCAAAGAGTGCTCGTGAGTGAAAAAGAAAAAACAGCAGGAAAACACGCGGAGCGCGCAGGCACTTGTTTCTGCTGAAGCCTGCCCGTCCCTTCTGATAGCTGCAGAGCGGCTGGGTGGTTTGCCCTGCCATGAGAAGCCTCTGAAGATGCCAGCAGGGACCCCTGTGCCCCCACAGGCCCAGGAATTCAGAGGAGGCTTTTTGGATGCTGCTGGGATGTCTGGCTCCTCCTGACCGCTGCTGCAGGAGGCCCGCAGGAGCTGAGCCCAGGATCCCATCTCCATCCAGGGTTAACAGCCAGGCGCTGCAGGGAGGAGGCCGTGCTTCCAGCGCCATGAGTGCGTCCTCAGAGCTGCTTCTCCACTTGTTTCACCTAAAATTCAACTGCGGCTGCACCATCACTTGCGTCTTTTGACCCTCGGCTTCACGCAGGCTCCTTGGCATCCTTCGCGCGGTGCCGAGGCGCGGAGCAGGCTGCGTGCGCTGTCCCTGCCGAAGCAAGGGGGTGCCCACCAGGCAGCTCTGGAGTTGCTGCGGCCTGTCACGGCCTTGTCAGCCCCAGCATCTAAAGCAGGACACTAAATGCCGAGAGTGTGGTGGGAGAAGTGGCTGGGCCTGGTGGCACTGGCACAGTCCGTCCCCTAGCCGTGTAATTCATGTCCTTTCCTGTTAGCGCGCTGGTGGACAAGCCTGGGCCTGTGAATAAGTGGAAGGAAATCTTGGTGCTGGTGGCAGAGAAGGAGCTAGCTAAGCATTAGCAGCCAGGGGAGTTTAGGGTGGATTTGGGCTGCGTGATGCCTGCCACGCTGGAGCGTGCCTGTGTTCGGTAGGGAGCAGAGGCCTGCAAAGTAACGCCCCGGTGCTACGGGCCTGGGTAAGGCAGCGGCGGAAGCTCGGCGCTTGGTGCGGCGTGCGCAGGGCTGTGCTGGCGGCAGGGCGGCGTGGGGTGCCCCACGGCGCATCCCAGCCCTCGCCACCTCTGCAGGCTGCTCCTGCCTCCCTTCTCTCCCTGGTCTGTACGGGCACGGAGCTGCGGAGCTTAGCTTTTCACTTTTCCTCTGGTTTTGCCTTGCCGAGGATTAAAATTCCCTGCCCAGGGCCTGTGAGCCGCTCAGGCAGCTGGTCAGAAGACGGCAGCTGTAGGCTCGGGAAACCTGTCCTGCGCCTGGCAGCTCCCCCACGGTGTGGAAAGGGAACCCCGCTGGCACCGGGCCCCCAGCACCAGCCAGGAGTGATGCGTCCCCTGGCTTCAAGCTGTTCCGGGGCTGGGAGAAGCACAGCACCGAGCCCAGCCCCGACCACCCTCTCTTCAGCATAAATCGGTGTGCCGTCTTCCTGCGCCGGCTGGCCGGGCCGCGCGGGTCTGGCTTTTGTTGTGTGCCTCCGCTGAGCAAAGCTCGGCTGTCGCGAGCCGTCCTGAGGCCTTCCCGCCCCTCGTGCTGCTGGTCCCTGTCTGCCGCTGTGCTCGCTCAGCCTGAGCAAACCGTCCGTTCTCAGCCCCGTGGCGCTGTGCAGCTTTGAAATAATTGCTGAAGGTCATGGTGGTTTCGGTCTTGGGTTAGGAGCTGCGTTTGAAATCTCTCCTGAAAGGAGCCGTTGCTGTTTTTGCCACGTGAGCTTGTCGTGAGAGTCACGTAGTGCAGCTGACGGAGGCTGTGTTATCGGGGCCGTACCCAGCCTCCGGGTGCTTCCTCGCTTGTTGGGTGCCAGCACAGCATCCTCGGTCCCAAGTGACCCCCCAGACTCTGCGACGTGGCGTGACAGAGCCTGCCGGGGGGGCTTGGGAGAAGCAGCGGTGGTGCTGAGCAAGCTTGTTGGAGGGGGCATGCTGCACAGCACTGCTGCTGGCCGGCCTCTTTCTGCCATGGAGCAAGGAGGCTGTGGTGACACCTTGCCTGCCTGCTGACGTCTGCTAGCCCGTTGTTCCGTGGGGGGAAGGAGTTGCGTGTCCTCGAAGGTGCTGGCAGGGTTGCCATGTGCAGTTGGTATCCTCATAGGCAGATCTTGCTGCTCTCGGCTCCCCTGACCCCACAGAGAACGCGTTTATTTCCTGAACTTCCCCCCCTTTATTTTCTCCGTTGCAGGGAGCACAGCTCTGAGTGCCCTGGGCTGGCTGTGGTGCTGTGCTCCTCACGCCTGCTCTTCTGGGCACACGCACCCACGTGAGGCGTGCTCCTGCCTGGCTTCTGCCTGCCTGCTCCTTTTCCCATTGCTTCCGTGGCGCTGCCACGTGCACCCGGCCGGTGAAGAGGGACCTGTGCTCCCCTCCTCCTGGGGCTGGGGGCCTGAGGGCAGCTTTGGCCCGAGGAGCGTTTGGCTGCTCAGCAAAGCAACTGCAGCTGGGATGCCGAAGGGCCGTTGGTTTCTGTGGCTGTGTGCGCAGAGCTGGGAAGCTGCCTCTCCGTATCCTGTGCTTGCGAAAGAAAAAATGTGTGCCATGGCTGCCTCGCAGCAAGCTCACGGGCTCCCCAGCCCCCTGCCTCGCTGCTGCTGATTCTCTCTCGCTGAACTACTGGGTTATTTTTAACTTGGAAGAATTACAACCTCGGATTTGCATTCTCTCCCCCCAGCAGAGGGCTGGAGGCAGGATGCGGGGGAGGCGCTGCGGAGGGCCGGGAATGTGGCTCAGGGCTCCGGCAGGATTGTTCCGGGCCCCGCGTGCTCACCCCGCTGGGCACGGCCGGGATCTGGTGTCTGCAGACACAAACCCTGCTGCAGCCGGCGGCGGGGGGGCAGCTCGGTGCGGGGCTGCGGGCGTGCGGCTTCTTGTGAGGCCGGGCACCTCCGGGGAGCACCCCAGGGCCGCTCGGGCCGCTGAGCATGCCGGGTGTGGGTGGCCGCGCTGCCCGGCAGAGGCCTTTGCTGGGCCACATGGCCTCGCCGAGCCGAGCTTGCCGATGGCTGAATGGGAGGAGCTGGGGAGAGGTGGCACTTGCATGCTGCCTTTCTCCTTCCTCCTCCCCTCGCTCTGCCTCTCCAGCGGATTGCAGGTGGTTACCTCGTCGGCGCTCAGTGCCCCCAGCTACAGCAGCGGGCTCTAGGTGAGCAGGAGCCCTCGGTGCGGGCGGCGGCAGGGCGATGTCTTTGCAGAGGCCCTGCCCCAGGCAGGCCACCGGAACGTGGCAGCCCGAGTCCCTCCGGACTGCACCACGGACGCTTTGGGCTTTAGGCTCCAGGAGCTCTGCCGGCTGAGACGTGCCTCGCAGCCCTGCCTGGGAACAGGGATTGATAAGGTAGCAGGAACCAAACGGCACCAGGGGACTGCGGATGTCAGTCTGTCTGCTGTTTGGTGACTTGGAGAAGGGTGCCGGCCAAGCCAAGCGGATGAAGGACAGTGCAGGCCCGGAGCTCTGCTCCTGCTCTGTCCCAGGCGAACCCCCGGGTCTTCTGCCACTCGCCTGCAGAGTTGATGCGCCGGGTAGGGGGGTGGCTGTACGGTGACTGGGCCGTGCTTGGTTCTCCTCAGACTTGCTCTCTGGCTTCCACAAGTCCACAAAGTGACTTGGGCTACGGTCCTGACCCCTGACCCGTCCATGCCCACTCTGTCACGCTCCCAGTGATCAGAGAGCGAGTAGCAGGGCAGTGCAGCAAACTTCTCTTGGCAAGCAGCAGCCAAGACTCGCTGTCCCCAGCTGTCTTCGGGCAGATGCAGGCGCTCCTCCTCCTCTGGGAGTGATCTGTGTCTGCTTGCTGAGGCTGGTCCCTTACGCCCAGCACTCTGATCCAGCTTCTGGTGGGTGTGCTGGTGTGGTAGCTGTCCGTGTCATGGGCCAGGGCACGCTGTGAGACAGGGTCCTGGTGCTGTGCCTCTGCCCATCTGCAAAGGACTGCGGGGGTCCCTGCTGGTGCACCAGTATCAGTGCTTCAGCTTTGCAAATGCCTGAAAGGTTCCACGTGATGCCTAACCCTGATACCAAATGTCACGGCTTGATGTCTTCCCGGCCGGGTAAGGAACGGCTGCAGACTCCTTTCCCCCTTCCTTGAGGCCATAAGGCGTGGTGTTGGGCATGAGGTGCTGCTGCTCGGTTTGAGCTGAGGGCAGCGGCTGCGACGACAGCAGGCTGTAAGGATGTGGAGCAGCTCTCAGGCTGCCAGGGCTGGCACAGCATCTCTGCTTTTCCACAGCTCATGTAAGGCAGTAGGGATGTCCCTGCCACCCCAAAAAGACGAAGACACTCATAAGGACAGCGGCTAAACCTGCCATAATGGCTGTTGTTGAGCCACGGTCCCAGCTCGCGGGGTCCACAGGGTGATGTGGGGTGGTGCTGGGATGGTGCTGGCAGCCGGCAGCACCGCTGCACGCTCCCACGCAGCAAGCGGCCAGCACTGACGGCAGCCGCTGGAGGGGCCGCAGCTAGGCCGAGTGGCTCAGCTTGTCAGGGCTCTCGCTTCTGGACTCTCCTAGGGACCTGCTGAGAGGCAAATGCGGTCTCTCACCCGAGTTTTTGTGGAGATGTGGCTCCTGAGAGCGGCTCGGCTGTGACAGCGAATGCGTGTGGTGTTTGCGCTCTGACAGAACCGACGGTGGGGTGCCGTGGCACGTGGGAGCGTTGCGGGTGGCTGAGGACTCGGCCTGTTTCTGCTCTGAGTCGCTTCAGACTGTGGGAGCCCGAGATGGGTTTCAGGCTTGAATTCCTGTTTAGAAGGCAGAAAGACGAGTGTGTGAGTGTGTGAGCAGCGGCATTTCTGGCACACAGACAGTCATGCTCACAAGCAGCCGTGGGTCCTGCAGGAGGTGCCTTGGGAGCAGCGCTCGCCCTTTGAATCCCACCTCCTGCCAGGCTTTGTGATTTGCTTGGAGCAGCCCCGCGCCCCTTTTGCTTGTCTGTCTGAGAAGGATCAGGAGTCTAGGGGTCTGATGGTCGGGTTGGTTTTTGTTTTAACTGCACGTGTTGTTTCCCGGCTGCAGCTTCCTTCTGCAGATAAAAATCTGTTCTTTCTCCCCTTTAAAGAAGGAAGCCACCTGCCTCTCACAGGCAGCTGAAAATGGCACTGCGCTACAGGGACGTGTGGCTAATAAAGCAAAACATCCCCGTCCTCGCTGCCGTGCTGTGTAAGGAGCTTTCTTGGGCAAACCGTCGGTTTCTGCAGATGCCAAGGCCTCTGCTTTGTCTGAGTTCGCAACCTCCTGGCTGCTGGCGAGGAGCCTGTGAGGGCAGCGGCGTGGGCAGGGGCCGCGGGGAGGGGACAGGGGGTGCTCTCGCTTGTCCCGTGGGGCTGGGGCCATGGGGCATTGCTGTGTCCACGTGCTTGCGCTGGGAGCTGCCGACTCCCTCCTTCCTCGGCCACGTCAGAGATGTGATTTCCCTGCAGGAAATGAAGGCTGCTCTCTGGATAAAGGTGATGCGCAAAACTTTCTGGAGTGCCTTGATGTCTCTGTGGCAGACGGGTGCGTTTTATCTGCTCAGCACTTGGGTCCCGGGGCTCTTAAAGGGACACCGGTGCCAGCAGAGCGCTTGTCCCGCGGGGCACCGAGAACTGGGCTGTTGGGCTGAGCCTCGTCGGTGTGCGCGTCGCATTGCACAGAGGATGCCTCCGATGGGCAGCGGGTATCCTGATCTTCGGTGAATTCGTATCGGCCCAGCCTTCCCCCTGCCTACGCTGTGAAACGGGCTGGAGCTCCAGCGGTGAGAGCCCACCGGCAGGTCTCCTGAAAAGCGAGGGCATGGCCTGAGACTCGCCCCGTGCCTGCTCTTGGAATACGCAACCCGTGGGCACAGTCCTCTTCTTGCTAACACATGCTGCGTTCGGAGCTCGTTGGCTGTGAAGATCGTCAGACTTGTGGGCCAGTCTAATTACGGCTTGTTCCCACAAGAAATGTTTTAATATAATTCAGTCTAAGGTGGTTCTGGTGCTTTCTGTGATGGAGTCGCTCAGCACAGTTGGAATAATCCTTGTCTAGCTCTTGCTGTTTTACAGTGCGTATCGCTGCAATGCCTCAGGCTGGCTTTTTTGGTAGGGTTTTGCACAAGAATGTTGCTTTTGAGTAAGAAAAAGGCAAAATTTGGTCTTTCACCTGTCCTTGTAAAAAATCAGCCAACATCAGAAAAGCTTCAGTCTCTGAAAACAAACAATTGATTTTTTAAAATGCTGTTTGTCTCTGTGCTCTATTCCCTTTGCACCCGAACGAGGGAGGGCAGGAGGCTGTTACGAGGACCGGCTTGTGCTACCTTCAGTCCAGAAGCCTTCGTCTCCAGTGCAGCCCTCGGTTTCTGCTGAGCCTTAGACAAGGACCCCCTGGCACTGTGCAGGTGACAAAATTAATCCCGAGAGTCTTGGAAGCCCCCAGTTGGCTCTGGCAGCTCCCAGCACCACGTGAACAGCGGCTCTCGTCCTGCAGCCCTACCCCTAACGTTCGCTTTCCCAGGAAGCCCCAGACATCCCCCTCAGCCAGTTCGCAACGCCCCCTCGGGTGGGTGTCCTGAGGCCGTTCCCTTTCCAGCCCCGCTCTGCCGGCAGCTCCTGACTTTGTCTTTCTCAGCCCTGGCCCCTTCCCGGGGGTGCTGGTGAGGCTGCTGTGCTGTTTCCCACGCCGGGGGTCTCTCCAAGCCCATTTCTCTTTGCAGCTCCAGCTTCGCTTTGGCAGCCCATTTCCAGCCGCACTCCAATGGCTTCTTCAGGCTTTCCCATTCCCTCTCAGGTACCCTAGCCCTAATTTTACAGCCGAACCTTTTGACAAGTCCTACAATACAAAAGATTATTCCCAGCCAAGGTCTCTTGGCAGCTTAAAATCTTTAGTAGCCCGTTTTTAGTACTTTTCCAAGAGAAACCCCGGGCTTTCCTTTCTGTCAGCCTTAGCCCTCGCCCTCATTTTCTGAGCGTTAGATGTGAATGTGAACACCCCGCTGAGCAGTTAGCGCAGCCCAGCTGCCCCGTTACGTGGCCCGGCTCCAGTTGTAGGCTCTCTGCAGCGCAGAGGCCCCACAGCCAGTGGTAGCTTTTACCCAGCCCGGCTCTCTTGGTAGCCCCTGCTTTGCTGTTGAAGCCCCAGGCTGGGTTCAGCTGCAAGCTCTTTCTTTCATTCAACCTGGACTATTTTGTGTGGAAGCCTCTAGAGGAGCCCCCTCACCCACTGTTCGGAGCAAAGCTTGCTCCCAGCCTGGCAACCTTTGCTGGCCTTCGGTGGCTCCTTTCCAGCTGCACCCCAGCAAAGGCACCGGGATTTCTGCTCAACCCAAGCCCTTGTTTTCCGGCTGAGCCCTGGGGAAGGCCCCCAGGGTTTCCCTGGGGAAGGCGCCTGAGGAAATTCGTCCTGGCCCAGTCCCAGCTCTCGGAGCCCTTCTGCAGCCTGGCAAAGCCTCCAAGCTGCTTCCCAGCCCGTATCTCTTGGCAGCCCGCTTCCTTTTGGCAGCCCCTTCCCAGGCCCGTGTGAGCTCCAGGCTTCTTCTTCCCCTGCCCCCTAACCCTTGTTTCCAGCAGAGCTGCGGACGAGCCCCGAAGCCCCCTTGAGGGCTTTCTCCCAGCCCAGAGCTCTTGGCGGTGTGAGCTTGTCCCAGGCTGGGTGTTTCGGCTGCTCCCCTTTTTTGGCAGCTGTGAGACCCTTGCTGATACCTTAAAATGTTATCTGCACGTTTCTGGATTTTTTTTTTAAACAAGTCAGCTGTTATTTCAAAATTGAGCACTCAGAGGGGGTTGCACAATATTAACTCGCTTCTGTTCTCCTCCGTCCTTCTCATTTGCTCTTGGGGGGATGGCACAGCACCAGTGCCTTCTGGCTGCAGGACTGAAGCAGGATGCTCGTAGTAACATGAAGCCTTCTTCTTCCCAGTTCTGGATCCAAGGTTTGGATTTGGACTCTGGTATTGCTCTCTGCCCAGGCCTCGGAGAAGTGATGCCCTGAGCTGGCATCGCTGGCAGCCCCGAAGGACTTCAACAGCTTTCTGGGCACAACTGATTTTGCAGCCCATAAAGAAGTTTTTGGGCTCTCGTGTGGCTTTTAAAAGTGACACACAAAGATGTCAGGGAAAAGGAGCCAGGAGCAGGGTGCAGAGTGCCTGCGATGAGGAGCCTGAGCAGCGAGGCCAGCCCTGACCCGGCGGCTCTCATGGTCCCTGGGCTGGGGAGGAGCCGCACTCTGCTCCGGGAGGGCAGGGCGGATGATGCCAAGATTTGAAGATTTTTGTTTTCTTTGTGTAAATCTGCAGCCTCAAGGCCTCTTGGAAAACTTTTTAAAAAAAAAAAAAAAAAAAAAAAAAAGAGTTTAAGCCTTCTTTGAAACCCTTTCATTTTCTTGGGACAAACAAGACCTTGAAAGAGCACAACAAGCCGAAGGTTCTCCCTCCTGCCCAAGCTCAGTGGGTGACACTCTGCCCCTCGTGACTGCTCTCTTGTAGTCCAGCAAAGCTTCCAGCAAGCGGAATTCAGTTAGTGCTTCCCATCCCTGGGGCAATTACGTGATCCCCCCGCAGCCGATCTGAGCTATTCTAGGAGCCAGCAGCTGGCTGGGCTGGGCCCAGCACTGTGGGGCACTGCTGGCTTCTGGAATGATCCCACCGAGCTCTCCCGGCACGGATGGTCCCATTGCTGCCCCCGGCAGCCCCCGGTGCTGGCAGCCCGGCCCTGCAGTGCCCGAAGGACCAGGGCACCCGGAGGAGCCGCGTGTCCCAGCAGACTTCACGCAGGGCTCACGTTCGCTGTTGCACAAGGTGATGAGTATTAGAAGCTGCTTATTCTTCTGCAGTAAAATGAAATGTGTCGGATTTGGAAGCAAGGCTGTAGGGGTAACGGGTGGTCAGAGTCTGCGTGGGAGCTTCATACACTTCTGGCCACCGCTTCTGGATTTCTCTCCTGGCTGCTCACAGCCTAAAGCCTGCACGTTGTAGCAAGCCTTCCCAAGCAGACCGAAGCAGCAGAAAAATGCTTTCTGTGGTTGCAGACCACTAGCTATGAACATTCTTTGACTTTGCTGTCCTTAAAGTTTCGAAACCTGGCTAAAAACGTGCTTTTCCCATTGAACTGGGGGACTTGTGTGGGTGGTGGCTTTGGGGCTGCTCTGGAGTATGTTTGAACGTAGCTGAGATCTGTTGGATGGGAAAGGGGGACCCGAAGAGCTGCTGCTCTAACACTGCCTGCCAGTTGCAGGTGAGCTAGCTGTGTGACTAGTTGTAAGCCACGTACTAGGGATTCTTCTGTGTCCTGTGGCAGATTGGCTCTTAGATTTCTGCTTCCAGCACTGGGACTTGCAGCAGTTCTTGCAGCCTTGCTGCTGCAGCCGCGTTGCAGGGTTCCTGCCTGGGTCTCGCAGCACAGGCAGCGCTGCTGGCAGTGCCCATGGGAACACTGGGGCGTGCTTGGAGGGCTCTGCCACCCAGTCCTGCCACCGGCCCAGTAGTAGCAGTGATGTTCAGGACACGTTCAGCGTTTTGGGTGGGTGCAGTCGGAGGAAAAGCCCCTGATAGGTCAGCTTGCCCTTGCAGTAACTTTTCGAGGTCTGGCAGGGCTCATCGAGGGGCTGCGAAACATCTCCCGGGCAGGCAGCGTGGCTGCCCATGGAGCTCAGCCAAGGAGCCTGGGATGCTCTCAGAGCGGGGGTAAGGAGGTTCAGCGTGCTGGGGCTGGGCCTGGGCCTGGGGGCCCTTCTGGTGGCACACGGCGGCACCTGTGGAAAGGAGCTCTTCCTTGTCAGGAGGGATGGCACCGAGCCCTCCCCAGCCTCCTGGATCTGCCCCACTTTCAAACAGCCCTGCCAGCTCCTACAAGCGCTGCCCGTGCCAGGAAATAGCCCATCACCCTGATCCGAGTTTTGTCTTGGATCCCCCTGGGGGCTGAGTGCAGATGGGGCTCGTGCTGTACGATTTTCAGTCTCAGAGCTCTCTGACTGCAGGCCAGCCTTCCTCCAGCATGGCCCCAGGCACTCCAGCGTGCAGCGCAGAGGCTGGGAGCTGGGGCCCGGGTGAGCGCAGCGCTCCTCCTGGCTCTGCAGTGGGACTGCTGCCCCGCTCGTCTTAGCCCCTGGAACAACGTGATGCCAGAGCCGAGCCCAGGGTATTCTCCTGCAGCTTGTCCTGACACAGCTTGTATTAAATGGCTGTAAAATACCAGGAGAGAAGCAAGGGAGGTGCAAAGAGCTGGGCATCCCCTTCCAGCGCTGGCCCTTGCTGCTGCTACAGGAAGATCTGCGAGAGGCGGCTCACTGAAGCACGGCGAGACTGGGCCGTGTGCGTGGCGTACGGGTGGCCTGCCGGGAGCCGCTGTGTCGAGCGGTGCCACAGCCTGGGAGGTGTCTGCAAGAGGGAATGCATCCAGCCTCCAGCATCAGCTGGGGGAAATTGCAAGGGTCCGAGGTGTTTGAAACTAGAGGAAGGTGCAGGGAGAGCTGCAGCCGGTATGGACTTGCTTTCCTGAGGTGGTTTGATCCAGACAGGGTCTCATCTGACAACCTACTGCTTCGTTTCCCTGCTTCAGAACTGTGGTAGCTTCAAGAAAGGATGTGTTGCCTTTGGAACTGTAAAATCCTTGCCTGGCACATTGGAGACCGTGCAGAGCCTTCAGCACCTGGCAGCCTGCTGGTGAAGCACTCCTGGGCTTGAGGGCCGGAGCTCCCCCAGTCGGCTGCAGCACAGAGCGGGCCCCCGACGTGGCTGGCGGTCCTGAGTAAGCCAGTCCTGCCAGCCCGCCGTGCCCGCCAAGTCTTGCACTCGGGCTGTTTGCTGGCACATCTGCTGCTGTGCTCAGGGATGAATCTTAGGCGCTGTACGCTTGGTGTCATCTCCGGCTGCGTGCCTGCTGCTCCAGCCCGTCCCAGCCCTGCTTCGTGCAGGTGCCTCTCATTTTCCTCGGTGGCTCTCTGCAGCCTGGATGCACGGCGTGTTTCTGCTAACGTAGTGGTTGTGCAGCCACTGCGTGTACACACGGAGGCCTCTGTGCTCAGCTTGTTGCCCAGCCCGTGCAGATTGAGGGTGAGTGCTCAAGTGTGCGTCGTGCTTGCTCGGAGCTGGATTTTCAGCAGATGGTGTTCAGCACGCAGGAAGCTGGCTGCTCTGGCGTGGAGACATGCTGTGTGGTGGACGGTTTGGAAGAGCACTTTGGCTGTTCTGCCAGAACCCTCCTCTCCTTCTGAAAAACAACACGGCATAGGCAAGAGCAGTCTGTCCTTCCATCAGGTATGATCTTGAGAAGCAGCCTCGGCAGTGGTCCGTCTGTTGTGGCTTCATCCTGGGCGGTCGCAGTTCCTGGCATCCCAGGCCTGCCCTTCTGTTGGCTGTCTGTGCTAGTGCTGCAGGGCAGGCCTAGCTCACGGCCTCTCCCTGCGTGCTGTGCTCTCATAACATTGTTTTCCTTTGTCTCTGGTGACATGAATGTGTCCATGAGCTGCACTGATCCTGGTCGGCGTGCCGTGGCCAAGGCTCTGTGCTACACAGGCTCAGCCCTACGAGCACCGCGCCTGATCCAGGCTAAGACGGACTTGCTCAGGGGCTATCCGAGTTACCACTGCAAAAGTGTAGGTCCGTTTCCTCTGCTGCCCTCCTCCCCAAGCCCGCCTGGCTTGTTTCCGAAATGCACGTAAAAAGTTCTCCTATAGCTGTGCAAAGTGGAGCGAAATTTTCTAGAGATTATAGAATTATAGAATATCCCGAGATAGAAGGGACTTATAAGGATCAAGTCCAACTCCTCGGACCGCACAGGTCTAACCAAAAGTTTAGACCCTGTGACTAAGTGCACAGTCCAATCTCTTCTTAAGTTCAGCCAGGCTTGGTGCAGTGACCGCTTCCCTGGGGAGCCTGTTCCAGCGTGCGACCACCCTCTCGGTGAAGAACCTCCTCCTGATGTCATAGAAGTGTCTCTCTATGGGTTTGCAAGTCTGGGGCACCTCCGTTCTCTGTGCCTTTGCAGTCAGCTCATTTCTGATGCTCGTTTTTCTCCTCCTGAAGATCGTCTTGAGAACATCTTCTCTAGTTTTGAAGGGAAAGCAGAGGGGCACCGCTCCGCAGGGACGTGTGGGTACAGCGGTGGTTGCTCCCTGCCGGGAGCCGAGGTACGTTTCTGCTCGCAGAACGGGTGGTTGGGGCCGCTTGGCAGGAGCACTTTGCGTGTCCGCAGGGTGCTCGGAGCACGTGAGCCGCGTGTCAGTGAGCCTCAGCCTCTGAACTGGGAAAATCAATCCTCCAGCTGCAGAATAGAGCCTGGCCACTCCTGTGAGGAGGCTGGTAGAGGGGAAGAGCACACAGTCACTGCTTGGTCTTGGGGTGGTGGTGGCTGGCTGTGGAATTTCTGATAATGTTTCTGGCTCGTGCACAAAGACTTCATCTCTTGGAGGAACCCAGGCAGGCATGCCAGGAAATAAAGGCATGATGTGGATTCAGTCTGGTGTAGGGATGTCTGGCACTTGCAGAACAATAAAAATAAATTCAAGGGAGGAGGATAGTAACCTGACATGCCCCATATTGTGTAACTGAACGTCATTGCTAGCAGCAGATGCTTTGTAGAGGCCATGCCACAGAGAGATGGTCTGCTCATACAGAGGGACAAAACAGCTTTCAGCACCACTTTGCTGGTCTCTAAGTGCAACACGGCAGCTCCCAGTAACAGCCAGGACACCACGTGTGCTCCTGCGAGCACCTGGAGCTGGGGACGTGAGGAGCTGGTACCACAGTGTGGCGAAGGACTTGCCTTTGCCTGTGGTGACCTGCAGCTCCGGCAGCCGCTCAGTGCTGGGGCTGTTGTAGGCTGGCAACACTGGTATGGGACGTGCTTCAATTATATTGGGTTAAAAAGGCATAAAAACTTAAGCACAGAGCGTAAAAGCTCCCCATTTGCAGCCGTGGCAAGAAAGCTGAATCTAGCAGCCTGGAGCACTTACATGATGTGGTAGTGAGAACATGTTGATCTCCACATGAAAACCATAAGCTCGTTTAGAAAATTGGGCTCTCTCATTTGAGATTAGAATTTCTCTTTAGTCTGCAAATACTTAATTAACATGGAAATGGCTAGTTAAACGGGGCTCACAGAGCGTACATCCACTTGCCAGCAGTGCCGGTGTTCCTTAGCAGGCAGTGTATTTCCCTTCAGGATGCAGGAGCAGCTCCTGGCTCCGAGGCTGGAGGCGGCAGCGGCAGAGCATGGCTCTGTGCAGCGCGAACGTGGCCCCTGCCTTGCTGCCAGCTCGGCCCTGAAAGGCGGCGGCAGGTCCGTGGGACCACAAGCAGCGGGAAGCGTTGGCTGCCCCACGTCCCCTGCCAGCTGCGTTCACCGCCACAGCCACGTCCCTCGGCAGCAGGAGCGTGGCACGGCGGGGCCTGCAGGCCCTGCGAGCGCCTGGGTGCCGCCCTCCTCTCGGGCAGCCTCCTGCAGCGGACAGGAGGCCAGGAGACCCGGCGATGACATTGCTGGGTTTTTCTTTGTGCTGAAAGGGCTTTGCTCACCGTCAGAGCCGGTATCTCTGTTAAAGCTGTCTCCTCTGGGACTGACAAGCGTCTCGGCCTTGATTTTCCAAGACAGATACGTGCACTGGTTTCAGTGCTATGGAAATAAGCCGGGTAACCCCGTGGGTGCTGGGTACCTGCTGCCAGCTGCAGCAGAAGAGTAGAGCCGCGAGCTGGGGCTTGGGACGCTCCCGAGCACGGGGCCGCGCTGCCCCAGGGCCGCGCAGGGCAGCAGGCTTGGCTGGACGGGACGCTGGCAGCGGGTGGTGACCGTGCAGGGCTGGGCGTCTTCGAGCTGCTTTACGTAGAGGCAGACAGAAGAAGGAAAACCCAGAGACGTTTTCCTGTCTTTTTGGTAGAGTGAGAGGAGGATCTCGCCTTCTCTGTTCCCACACGTCCTTTGCTGGCTGCGGCCATGCTGCGTGGTTTTGGGGCACAGGTCTGTCCTGTGTCTGCGGCCTGCGGTGAGAGCTCCTGGGCTCCCCGGCTGGGTGCGTGCTGAGCGCTGTGCTGTGCGTCCAGCTCTCTGCTCCCCGTGTCCCCTCTTGAGCCTGTTCCCTAGTCCCGTCCTGTCCCCCCGCTCATCCAGAGCCTGCCAGAGGACAGGCCAAGAGCTCGTCCTCCGTTGCCGTGTGCCAGGGCTGAGGGCAAGGGGAGCAGCAGCGGGCTCAGACCCCGCGGGGCACGGTGTCCTGGCACCCCTCTGCCCTCTCCTTCAGCTCCCGGCACCTCCTGTGTTTAAAAAAAAAAAAAAAAAAGACATACAGAAGGTGGTGAGTGTGCTGGCGGCTAAATGTGCCTGATCCATAGTGTGTAATGTTTGTTTTATTTTAATCGAGGAAAAAAAAAACTGAAAAGGCAGAGGGGACGTTGACTATGAGCAGGGACAGTACAGGGACTTCCAGCCAGGGCTAGCCTGGTGCTGAGGAGCCTGCAGCAATGTATTCATCCCAGCTTTTCATCCCAGAAGCAGTGCTGAAGTGCTGCCTTGTGGGCAGTGTCTGCGCCTTCCTCCTTCCCTGCCACCCCTTTGGGCTGGGTGAAACTGCCGGTGCGCTCGGACAGCTGCAGACGGCCTTGTAGTCTCTCTCGGGGGGGGTTTGGCCCTGCCATGGACCCAGGAGGTGGCCAGAGTCACGCTGGGGCTATGTGGGGGTCCCCGGAGGACGTTCCCTGCTGACAGATGTTGGCTGTGCTGCTGGAGCCATCTCCACGGCTGCAGGAGGCTGGCTGGGTGGGCCTGGAAGTGGTTTGCCCTGTGAGAGCTGTTCTGGGGAGCGGCCTGGACAAATCCTCAGTGTGCGTGGCTGAGCTGTGACACCGGCCTGCGGGGCGATGGGGGAGCTCCCTCAGCTCCCCAGGGCTGCACAGAACCGGGCGCAGGAGGGAGATCGCAGCCTGTGGATGATGGATGGAAAATAAAGAGCAGAAAGAGAGCGCTAGTGCCTGCAAGGGCTGAGGGGTCCAACGTCCATCTGAGCTCTTCCAGAAGAGAATCTGAAAGAGAGGCCACGAAGCAGAGCCAGGGCTAAGAGCATCTCCTGCTGGGGCCTGGGGGCGCCCCGAGGGCCGTGCCGGACGCAGGCTGGGCCCAGCGCGCAAGGGCTGGAGCGCTCCTGTGCTGCTGCTGAGGGGTCAGCTGAGCCCCGGGAGCCTCCTGCAGCCCACGTGCCTCTGCAAAAGCTGAACCAAACCTAGACGTCAGCGCATCTGGCTCTGAGCAGACCTTTGGGCTGGGGCTGCTCTCTGCTGGAGCCTGGCAGGATTGTTGTGAGCTGCAGGAGCGGGAGGGAGCCGTGGAGTTGGACCCACGTTGCCATGCGGGATCGGTCCCCTCACCTGCTGGCCTGGTGCTGCCCGGCCGCAGGGCCCCTCGGGCACTCGCCTTTGGGAAGAGAGCCCCAGCGGAAGAGCTGGCTCCGAGGGGAGAAGCGGCTCTGGGTTTTGGTAATGGGACACAGTGAGAGGATGTGGGGGGACTGCTGGGTCTGCGGCAGCCGATAGCCTGCGCCAAGCGAGTGCGACAGCTGCTGCTGCAAGGCAGGCTCCTGCATTGCTGGCTGCTGTGTGGAGTGGGGTTTGCATGGTATGGGAGGGAAACAAGAGGCAGATGTTTGTGGGATTTGTGTCTAAAACACTCCTCAAATACTTCTGGGCTCCTTGGTTTCCGTTGCTGGCACCGTGGGAGCAGACAGCTGCCGAGGGCTGGCCCTCGGAAAGCATCTGCTTTATTTAGCTGGGGCTCTGAGCAAGACCCGACGGCTCTGTTAGGTGTGCTGTGGCAAGGCTGCGCTGGGAAGGGTGCGGGACTGAAACCTCACCACATCCCCCTGGCTGTCCCAGCCGGCACACGTGTTCCTGTGGAGCTGCGGTGATGCCCCATCAGCCTGGGCCCGGCGCTATTTCTGCTGCGCAGCCGCAGACCCATGGGGTCCTCAGTGGTCCCCTCCTCAGGGGGTGACAGCACTGTGCCAGGGAGACGGTGCCCACCGGCAGTGTGACTCTTCCCCTGCCACCTCACCTCTGCCCTCCCAGCATCTGCTGCTTTCTTCAGGGCTCACGGCCCTCAGCCACCACGCCGTGCCACAGAGCACAGGAGCAGCTGGCTGCGGTGGCAAAGGCAGCGCGCATCTCTGGGGGTGCTTCTTCAGAACAAAAGCCTCCTGCTCCTTATGCAGGATGAGCGAGCAGAGCTGCTGCGGAGCTGTCCCCAGTGGTGCATGGCTCTGAGCCAGGGCGAGGAACACCACAGCGAGGTGCATTTTTTCCCCATCCCCTGCCATGGGACTGCAGGGACATCCCTTGCCTCCGGTGCCCGCCGAGCTCCTGTGTCCCATCTGCGTCCTGTACTTTGTCATCGCAGTTTGGCACAAGCTGGTTTGCTGCTTCCCTTTGCTGCTGCAGGACTGGCAGCACCCGACACGTCTCGGGTGCCTGGTGCAGGGTTTGTGCTCTGGCGGGCAGGTTGGCATCTCCACTAACCCCGGGGACACTGCTTCGTGCCGGGTTCAGGTAGCACTGAGCTGCCTGGGGTTGCACAGTCACCACGGCTCAGCAGACCGCAGTTCCCGAGTTTGTCCCTGAGAGCGTTTCACTCGCGCAGCCTTGTTACTCTGGGTGGGACTGGGGTTTGCACGGCCTCTCAGAGGGGTGAGCTGGACGGTTTGAGAACCTTGGGTTCACCAGTCTCTCTATTGTCAATTTTTTTTTGTTGTGTCTTACAGAAATAACATTCATCCCAGATTTGATGATAATGAAAATACAGAAAAAAGAAAAGCAGGTTTGTGACCCTCTCTCCTTCTCCTAACTGAGCTGTCAAGGCCTTGGGACCTTGTTCTGTGTGAGTTGTTGCCGTTCATGTGTGGTGGGAAGGGGCCGGGGAGGGATCGTTGTATTTCCAGTCAGGGCCAAAGCTCAGGATGTTGAAATTTGACCAGAGCTGCAGCCTGGAGTGGATAAGTCTTGCTTGGGCAATCGAACAGGGTGGGATTTGTCTTCAGTAATCAAAATACTCTTGATTTGGTCTCATCCCTTGTGTGCGAGCAGCCCTTCTTTTCCCCCAGAGTCACTGGTGTTGCTTCTTGTTTGAATCTCATCATGCCTGTGTTACGAAAGTGCACGTTTGCTGTGACGGCTGCTGACAGTGTAATGCTCCAGGACTGGCACCAGTGGGCTGGGGACGAGCACATCTGCAGTGCTGCGAGAGCTTGGCCAGCAAATCTTCCCTTGCTCAGAAATAATCCCATCCCATCAAGCTGCCATTTCTGAATTGCTGCCTCGGATCGTAACTACCTGCTGTTCCAGAGGAGATTTATGAGCCAGTGGTCTTCGTGTTAACTGTGTGCACGGGAACACCTGACCGTCGGTGCTCTGCTAAGGGGAAGGGACCCGTTACGTGTACGGGGACTGCCGGCAAGGGTGAAATATGGCTGGAGGTATAAAACAACCCGCTCCTCCCAGAGCTGAGTTGTGTCTGTGCTGCTTTAATGGGAAACCATTAAACTGACCATGCGGCTGAGGGATAAATCTGTTGGAGAGCAGGAGCTGGTGCTGTCCGTGGCCAGCTCTGTGGCGTGCCTTGGGGCTGCTCGGGGCAGCTGCGTGTCGTGCTGCTGTGGCAGGTTAGTTGCGAGGAGGAAGGGAGGGAAGGATTTGGAAAAGGTGGGTGGTGGTGCTATAAGCTTGTGGCAAATGCAGGAAGGCGTGTGTACGGGGTACTGGTGTCGTGCGGAGCAGTGAGTTTAGTGAGTGTGTCCTAGAGGTGCTGTGGGGAGGCAGAGCCAGCCTGAAGCTGAGGAGAAGGGGAGCGTGGCAGGGCTTGTTCGCCACCACAGCCGGGTCGCTGCTGCCCCAGCTGGGGCTTTTGGGCACGCGTGAGAGTGATGCCCGTCCTCTGGGGATGAAGGCCGGGTGAGAAATTCCCACCTCACCACTGGGCTGATGGAGCGGCTTTGACTGCTCTGTCGGTGGGGTTGCTGAGGTGATGTGGGTTTTGAGCACGGCAAAACCATCCTCCCCCAGCATGTGGAGGTTTTAAATGGCTCGTGTATCAGTGTTTTGTGTAACTTTACCTGCAGATCAAGTCTGGGAGGGGGATAAAGGTGGGCGAGTGTGAGGAAGAAGGTGCAGGGGTCAAGCTGCTCATCTCCCCAGCTCTCAGAACTGGCAGCAGCACGGGACAATCTTTACAGCGTGTCGTGGAGTGGGCTTCAACGTTCCTGGGGTCACCAGCTCTGCAAAAGCTGTGTTTGGGTATCTCCAGAAGGGTCTGGGCAGCAGTCACAAATGTCTCTGTGAGCTCCGTGTCTGGGAGAAAGCCTGGTGAGGCAGGGCTCCTGGAGGAAGGCTGACTTCCTGGCGGAGGTGGCAGTGGCAGCGGTGTTCCCTGTGGTCGGTGGCTCCCAGCACTTAGTGCTGGGGACAGAACCAGCAGGGGGGCTGTTCCCCGCTGCCCTGGGGCTGGACCTGCGGCCAGGAGCTGACTGCGCCTTGCACACAGCCCCTCCTCGTGGCTCCAAGGAGAGCCAGCGCCTTGTCAGGACAAGATGCTTGCGCGGTTCCCAGAACCACCTCCGGCAGCCACGCACCTGCAGGAGCCGCAGCGGTGCCATGAGCTCGCTTGTCCTTAGGGCACTGCTGCTGAGCTGCTGCTGGGGCAGGCAGGGGAGGTGTTTGCATCGCTGTTCTGCCTTTAGCAATGCGTGAAGTGGTGGGTTTGTCACCAAGCTGTGACTAACTCGTGAAAGCCGTCACCTCTCTCGTGACTTACGAGGCGTTGTGCCAGGGCTGATGGAGGTGGGGCGGGGGTGCCCGCTTCCCTGGGGAGCGATGGCAAGCGATGGATTTTCGCAGGGAGGTTCAGCGGATTCGGCGGCGCCGTCCTGCCCTGGGCAACGTTCCTGGCTGTGTCCTGCTCCTGCCCGGGCGCTAAAGGGTCTGCTTTGCTTCTGCCACAGTAAGCGGGGTGCTGCTCCTGCTAATTTCTGCCAAGCTCTGACATGCTGAATAACCTGAGAAATACCAAGCTAAAATAAGTGCAGTTATCCCACAGTGCCTGTAAATCTCTGCAGAGCTGGAAATGGCCCCCTCCTGCCCAGGCTGTAAGAGCAGAGCAACATTTCTTGCCTTTCGGAGTGGTAGAGGATGGGAAGCAGCGTGAGTCCTAGGCTCCTGCCTGCCCCAGTTTTTTGAGCCTGGGTTTGGAGAAGGTTAGCGGTGTGGCGAGGCAGTGGGCAGTGAGAACACCCCAGGACTGTGGGTGCTGTGCTGGCGGGCACAGCGCACGTTCCCACCGGGATTGTGTCCTCTGGCAGTGCGGTGTCCCATGGTGCATCTGAAGGAGGCTCTGCTTTGCCTTTGCTTCCAGTACTCGCTGCATGAGACGAAGCTATTTCCTGAATTGTATGGGTCTGTTTTAGTGAAACGTGAGCGTTGATGTCTCATCTACTGCAAATGGTGCTGAGGCCATAAACAGAGCTCGCCCAACAGCAGAGGGGCCTCGTGCCGGAGGACTGTGGCTCCCTGTGGGAGGGCATTCATGGTTCAATCCCGAGCTGTGTCCCTGGGCTCCTGGCATACCTGGGGCTTTTTTGTCTCGATGAGGCAGTCGGGTGCAGCAGCCCTGGTGCTGGCCGCATGGAGGAGCCTTGCTGTGCTTAGCAGCCTGCGGGCAGCTGCTCTGCTCAGGATGACGGCAGGGTGAGCCGGGGCCGCCCTGCTCCTCGAGCTGGACCCCAGAGCCACTGTCCCAGGGGCTGCTCACCCCGCTGCTGCTTCTGCTTCTCGGCAGGGTCCTCTGGGCACCATGCAGGTCCCCCCCGCCTACCGCCCGCGCTGCCGGGGCCAGCTCAGCCGCAGGACAGAGCTTCCCGGCTGTAGTGCCGCGGGCTGCGGCTCGGTGAAGTGCCTTGGGAACAGCGCCAGCCCCCACCTCCGTCACGCTCATCCCGTGGTGACTGCGGAGCCTGTTCGGAGACATGAGGGAGGGTGGCACTTGTGTATTTTTAGCTTCTGCTGCATTGCAATAAGAGCTGGAAACAAGGGGTGTGGACAGACGGCAGCTAGAATGCAACAGCCCGTGCTGTGCACGCCGCCGGTGGGGATTGCAGCTGCCAGCAAGGGTGGCTCAACAGCCTGTGAAAATGCAGCGTCTGGCAAAAGCTGCCTTTTCCATGCCACTCAGGGTGCTCCGCAGCCAGCCGTGGGGCTGGACCCACCAGTGCAGCCGTGCTGGGGAGGCAGAGCCGGGTGATGCGGCCCACCTCGGGCTGCTGGCGGGTGCAGGCAGTGCCATGGAAGGGAGCCAGGCAGCCCCCAGGCGCTGGGCTGGTTTTAAAGAGCATGGAAGCCTTGGAGGAACCCTTCTGTCAGGGTGTCCCTGTTGAGGCTCCCTGTGTAGGACAGATCTGTGTGGGGTTTGAGCGCGCCTTAGCACGCTTCCTCAGAGGGGTCCTGCTCCTCCTGGGGGGCTGCAAGGGGCCCTGCTCTGGCCTGCAGCAGAGGGGAATCGAATCGTGCTGGCGCTTGCAGGGCACGAGGCAGCGTGTGGCACCGCTGCTGGTGCCGATCACGCCGCCCACCAAGGACACGGCGTGTGGGTGCCCTCTGAGCTCGGCTCCGGGCGATGCCGGTGAGAAGGGCTTGGCCTCCTCGCAGGACGGAGCTGCAGTGCAGGCCCCGGGGCTGCGGCAAAGCTTTGCCCCACTGGCAAGGCCGTTCTGCCGGGTGGGGAGGAGACTCCAGCTTCCGGCCGTGCTGGTGCGAGGTCCGCCTCGTCCCCGGCACGCTGCCCTGCCAGTCTGAGACTTCTGCTGCGCGCCAGGGGCCTCTCTTGCTGCAGCCTCTCCTGGCATTGCGTGACCAGTGCTCACGCTGTGGAACCAGGGCCGCCTTTACTGGCTGGGGGTGATGCTGGGCTGCCTGTCATGGGGCTGGGAGTGCAGGAGGCAGGGACGGTGGCCAGGTCTCCCTGGCTGTGGCTCTGAGTGCACGGTGGCTCCCTCCTGCCTGTGCAGGAGGTGCGGGCTCTTCTGCCCCAGCCAGCCAAGTGTGGATCCTTTTCCTGTACCCTGCCAGGTGCCTGGGCCCACTTTTCTCCCATCTTCACCCAAAACCGCCTTCTGTTCTCCATCGTTTCCTTTCGCTGCTGTTCCCTTTGCAGGTGCCCGGCTCCAGCAGGCAAGGGCAAGGGCTTCGCACCCAGCTCAAGCTGCGGGCAGCCCCTGCTGAACTTCACTGCTCCCCAGCTGCCCACACGCGTGGCCAAGGGGAGCTGGAAGCTCTCCCCTGAGGTCCCTGCAGGCCCAGCCCTGCTCCATGCCAGGGGGCTCGCAGTCTCAGCCGCATGCCCAGCCTTGCGCTGCTGCGCTTCAGGAGACCAAGGGAGCCCGCCCAGAGCCGGGGCAGGAGCAGGCATGGAGCCTCGCGCCTTCTGGTGCTGTTTCCCACAAGTCCTGAATAAAAGCTGGGAAGCTGAGGCAGACTGGGACTTCACATGAAATAAAACAATTTTAAGTTAAGGAAACACGCCATTAAGGCCCACCCTAACCTTGGCTTTGTCTTCTGATGGGATAATGCAATTATAAGTGCTCTCCATGAGCCTTTATGGCACTCGGGGGAGTTTTTTTATTTTTTTATTTTTGCTCCTGACCTTCTCTTTGACGGTAGTTCAACACATGGGAGAAGACTTTGTGCTCCAGCTGCTGCCGAGGGATTTGCCAAGGGATCTGTATTAAATGTGATTTGTAGAAGGTTCCTCAGGGAATTAAAGAATGTATAAACTGTACATAAAAATGTATTCTGAAAACATAGAATCATTACAATCCTCACCAAAAAATGCTAGTTGAGAGACAATTCGAAGGAAAAGCTCTAAGGATAAAAATGATACAAGGAGTATGGAGGCTGCTTGGGTATTGTATGGGAGGCTCAGAGGAGGTACGCATTGCCTACCAGTACCTGGATTTATTCTTCTTTTCTTCCCCTCTTCCTCTCCAAAACACCTCAGAAACAACAAAACTTGCAGGGTTAGACAGGTACATTGTAAAACATGCAGAAGATGTGTAGAAGAGGCTGTTCAATGTAAAAATATGTTCATCTTTAACTAAAAAAGTTACGAGAAAAAGTGCATGTTGGGAATTTAAAACAAACCCATAACAAAGAAGGACTAAAAATATTTTTAGGAACAGCTTGCTAAAAGCATGAAATCTAATAATTTTTTTTCAAATATCTCAAGACTAAAAAGCCTTTAAGAGGAGCCACAGGGTAAATAAGCAACTGAGGTGTCAAGTGAGTGCTTGCGGAAAAAGGGCATTGGCGGAACAGCTCTGCTAGGAACCCGGAGCAGCCCTGATGGCAGGCGTGCAGGAGAATTGCCCTTCAATTGAGGGGTTTGATGAAGATTTTTTTGAGCAAAGTAACACATGCCAGTAGGATTAGATGGTATTTGCTCTGTCCCTGTAAAGGAGCCTGATGCGATGCTGGGAATCACTTGTTAGGAGCTGTCACCTCTCAGGGCTGTGCCTACGGAAGGGAAGGTGCAGCAAACGTGACGCAGCTTCCGAAAGGAGCTGGGGCCCCTCTGGGAAGTCAGAGACCAACAGGTTTACCTATGTATTGGGTAAATCATTAAGAACTGTAATAAATGCTCAGTTTAATGCCTTTATATGTGAAAATACTACAGTAGTGATTAGTCAGGATAGCTTTAGTAAAGAAAAGTCACCCCTCGCAATCTGCTGTGGGTTTTAAAGATGAGGGTAAGACCAGAAGGACTCGCAGACAGCTGTTCACCAGCTCCCAACACCATCTCGCAAAATGCTTTTAAAGATGAGTGGTATCCTGATCAGAGGTATTGCTGTGAATTAGTGACTGGCTAAAGAATAGGAGGACTGCGTTGGCTTTCACAGTACAGCATGGGGAGAAGGCACCTGCAGGTGCTGCTCAGCCCAGGTTCCCCACAGTCACAGGGAAGGCGGGTGTACGGTGCCTGCTGTGTGCGGCTATCTGCGATGCTGAAACGGAGACTGAGTTGGAAGAGTTGTATAAAAATCTTAAGATACGCCAAGTAACGCGTACAGGGGTACTGGGTTCTTCTGGGGCTGTCCCCGCTCGTGGAGGAGACTGGAACACCGCAAGGGGCTTTGGCCTCTGCTTGCACGTTGTCACAGAGGTGCCTTCTGGATTCGGACAGGGAGAGAGAACAGAGCAGAAATCCTCCTGCTGCTGTGTGGTACCTCGCCAATACCGCAATCCTGCTGCCACCCCGAGCCCAGCGGGGTTAGAAGAGGCACGGAGGAGGGTAAGGCAGATGGTCTGAGAAGGGGAGCAGCTTGTGCTGATGTTCGAGGAGAGGGCTGCTTGGCACCTGCGCTGGGCAGAGAGAGCTGGGCAGAGGAAAGATGTGATGGAAGATGACAAAACAGGGAATGGGGCAGAGGCTGGTGAGGAAATGCTTCTTTGTAATCACATCTTGGGAATTAGAAGCCACTTAGGAGGGCAGCAGGATCAAAACAAAATTAGTGTGTTTTTTTCCCGCATCTTATCAGTCGGTAGTACCGAACGCCACCAGGTGTGTTGGAGCCCACAGTCACAGTGTGCCCTTGGGAGCTGCAAAGGCTGTGGTAGGCAAGCTGCAACCGTGCTTTGAAGCCACGCAGGAGCACAGATAACATTTGTTCTGCTTACCCAGGCTTTTCCTGTTGATTTTTGTTGAAGAGAAACCAGGATAAACTGAACCTCATCAAGGGGAAGTAGGAAAAGCCTGTCCCTAGCTCTCCCCAGTGCGCCAAGCTGACCACAAACGAGTACTTGGCACTGCAGTCCCACGTGGACAGTAAGAGCTTGCCATAGGCTTGTAGCAGCATGACATGGAGCCTTCTGTCCTCAGGACAAACCAGGCAGGTTAGGGTTAGGATTAGGTGCGAAAGGACATCAGGGGCTGGCAGTCCTTGCTCAGTCGGTGTGGAGGTGCCTCGTTTTGGTTCCCCCCTTTTCAGCTGCTGCCTGTGTGAGCCATAAGCTGTTCAGTCCCACAAGCTGGTGTTCAACAGCCCTTTCATGGCAGGGCAACTTTGGGCTCTTCTAGCTGCAGGCAAGCAATGCTGACTTCTCCCAAAACTCAGTTTTGAGCCATCCCAGCAGGCTTTGGCAGCTGATGCCCACAGGGTGCCCTGAGGTGAGCGCTGGCTTTGCTGGACCCGGAGCCTGCAGCGCTGCCGTGGGGGTGCTGCAGCCCTGCTGCCGTGGGCTCGCTTGGAGGTGAAGGGGCGGCTGGCCGCCCAGCGGCGTTGCAGGAGGAGAGGAGAGGACCCGTGGTGTGCTTGCGATTTCACAGAATTTCTGACAGATCGTGGTTGTTTCTGTACAGCGCTCAGCTTCCTATCGCAGCCCTGTTTGTGGCAGGCGGGGACACCTTTGTGAGCGGTCACCCAGAGCCTGGTCTGATTTGCTGAAGCAGCACAGTGCAAGAACAGGCTGGACCCACGAAGTAGGTCACGGCTGGAGGCCTGCCCTGCTGCCAGCTTTCTCTGCCCGCACGTGAGTTGTGGCCCGAGGCCCTGGGGCTCGTGGATGATGCCAGGAGCAGGACCTGCTGAGGCCCCACAGCCTGGGTCAGAGCTGCAGATGCTGGCTTTCAGCGGGGCCACAGGGACCTCTGGAGACATTGGCCAGCATGCAGTGGTGGAAACCATCAGCCAGTTTAGGTGCTCCCTTCTGCATGCTGACATCAGTCCCTCTCCTGTCCAGAGGTTGCATCAGCCTGGCAGGACGTGACCGCAGCAGCAGCACAGTCCGTGCAGCTCTGCCTGCAGCAGTCGTGTCTGCGGGGCTGCCAGAAGCAAGAGCGTTTGCTGTTGTGGGCATTGCCCACGTTCCCCTGGCCTGGAGCGTGTGCGCTCATCTCCGGGGCTTCTGCTCAGTGCAGGGAGAGGTGCCGGCCACCGCACAAGAAGCCCACAGCCAGCGTGCGAGTCTCCCAGCTGTCCAGGCTCTGGGATGAGCTGGTGCACATGAGGAGAGAGACCCCATTCCCATGGCTGCCGTGCCTCAGTGCCCCCAGGACAGGCTGTCAGGGACTGAGCTGCTCCAGGTGCTCAGCGCCGCACCTGCTGCGGGCCCGGCGGTGAGCAGGGGATGGCGTCGCTGCTGCTGGATGGTGCCAAAATTGCTGTCTCCAGCCCAGTTCCTCTTGGGAGGTCTGCCTGCAAGCCAGCAGCGCCTCATGAGACTCAAGCTACAAGCTGGGGCCAGGAAGGAGTGGTTCATACTCCTGCCATGCTGGGATGCTGAAGGTTTGCTTTTTGCCTGGTATCTGCACTTGACTGCTGTGCAGCATAGAAGCAAAAGGAGATTCAGCCTTGTGGGGGTCTGCAAGCTTTTTAGCTGATCTGGTAAATTGTTCCAGCTGCTACCCTGCTCGAGCAGCCAGCAAGATCTGAGAAACGCAAAGGCTGCGGCTGGGGCTGGGGCTGACCCTGTTGCTTAGCCCATGGGCTTGGAGGCGGCATCTGCATTGCTGTTTTTCTCCCTGCATGAAATGGGTTCCTCTCCGTTCCCTGGGGGCACTCTATCCACGCAGGCAGTGGCGTTCTGCGTCCAGCTCACTGGAGCAGCCTGGCAGCAGGGTCAGGGCAGAGCACTGGGGCAGCCGCACATGGGCAAAGGCCAGTGCAGCCTGCCCAGCCGGCACCAAACGCCGTCTGTTCCATGTAAGGCTTCTAATTCCAAATAGAAATGGGATCGTGCAGAACGCCCTGCGCTTGGACCACAGTGAATGGGATCCAGTTCTTAGCCCGTAGGACATAAATATTTACATAGTCGGGCAGCTCTGCAATATCTGAGGAGCCGGATGACACTGGGAGTCCCAGGGCCAGCCCCTTGCCTTCAGCCCAGGGAAGCGGCTGGTGAAGGGGAACAGCCGTCCTGGCACGGGGCTTTAGGGCACGGGGTGCCAGGAGAGCCCAGCCCACGGCTCCCAGGCTCTGCCCCTGGGACACAGCTGCTGCGAGACGCAGCGGGATTGGCCTTTGGGGGAGAAATAAGGCGCTTCGGTGTCTTAGGACAAAAAGCTGTTACCACCCACCGCGTTTTAGTTTTCACAAAAAGTCTGCGTACCCACTGGTACGAGCCTTGGCCTGGCAGCTGTGGGAGCAGGGGGCTGGCTGTGCCCTCTGGAGCCGCCTCTCCCCGAGGAAAGGCCCCACGTGGTGGGACAGGACAGCCACCAAACGTGGACAAGCCGCTTCCCAACCCGGGTTGCGCTGCTGGATTTGGTCAGTGCCGATCTGCCATCCCGGTGCAAAGCCCTGGGCAGGGGATGGCCACGGCAGCATGCTGCTCTCAGCTCAGCCCTTGTTAGAAGGAGGAGTGAAGCCTTCCCTTCCTTGGGCTGTCCTGTACCAGCCCCACCGTTCCAGGTGCTCAAGAGGAGCTGGTGTCGCTGCTGGAAAATGCATAGGGAATGAAGGTAGAACAGAGAGAGCAGCTCTGCTGTTTGGGGCTGGGGGACCCAGGTACTGAGCAGACCCTGGGAGAGGCACCACGCTCACCCCGCGCTCACCCCGCGCTCCTGTCCAAGCTCTGGGCGAGGGGCAGGAGGTGGCCTGAACGCGTGGGTCACTCGGGGTCTCAGCAGAGCAAGCTGCTGGAGGGTGCGACCAAAGCTGGGGCTGTGCTTGGGGGCAGAGGAGAGGTGCCAGCCACCTTGTGCCTGGATCTCTGTGGGCCGGTGGGGAACCAGGCAGCCTCTGTCAGGCAGGGACAGGGGGTCCTTTGAACCGTGTCTGCAGGGGGTGGCCTTTAGGCCTCAACAACGGTCCCCTGTACATCAAGGGACACGGCTCACACTCCCAGCACGTGGAGCCTTGCTGGGGCTGTATTCCAGCAGCCTCTCTGCAAATACCTGCTGTTTCTCTGCATGGCATTTGCTTCACACACCGTGTTTCTGTTCTCTCTGCAGCTGTCGAGCTTAAAAGTGCTGAGCCGCTCCCCAATGTCGGATGCCTCGGACACCTGGGAGTGCAAGGCGCAGGACCCTTTTGCCAGCAGCGAGGAGCAGGACGAGGTGCCCCACCAGGTGACAGCCGCGGACGTGGGCAGCCAGCGTCAGTGCCCCAAGGAGGAGCCCAACGGAGCTCCCCAGAAGCGCCCAAGTGCCCAGAACGGCATGCAGGACACGGGGGGTGTAGGCACTGGGGTGAAAAAGAAACGGAAGAAAAAGGATCAGGGAGAACAGGAAGGGGGAGAAAAAGCAGCCGTGGAGGTGAAACCAAAGAGGAGAAGAGAGCCTAAAGAACCAAAAGAGCCTAAAAAGGCCAAGGAGCCCAAGAAGCAGAAGGAGCCCAAACAGAGGGAGGTGGCCAAGAAGCCCCGGAAACCTCGGGAACCCAAAGCCCCTAAGGAACCTAAAGACAAGAAGAGCGGCTCTGAGCCTGCCTCCAGAGCAAGGCCGAAGAAGAGCAGGTGGGTGCTGGCGTGACCTTGTCTCTGTGCCGGTGCAGCTGGGGCTCAGCTACCATATGGCAGCTCGTGCGGGGCGTGCGGGCTCCTCCTGCCAAAGGATGTGCAGGTCTGGGGGCCAGGTGAGCTCTCTGGCCACGCAGAGACAGGTTGGGCAGGTGCTGTTCTGGGGACGAGACCCCGTGAGACCACAGGGTCAGCGGTGCCCTGTCCAGCAGAAGAGTCTTGGCCTCCCCTTGGTCTGGCCTTAGTGCCAAGTGTCCTGGAGGACAGGGAGACCTTAGGGATGTATCTCAGAAGCACAAGGCAGTGTGACAGAGGGCCTGTTTCATCTGTTTTGGGGCCCGGGAAGAGGATGTGTGAGTGAGAACCATCCTCACCTTACCTTGTCAGCAAGGGCAGGGTCGCTGCACTCCCCGTGCAACCCAGAGGCCGTCGGGTCAGCTGTGGGAGGATGGTGGAGTGCAAACTGTCCCCTCTCCCTCTCATGGGCTCTGCGACCTGTCCCTGCGGTGCTGTGTCTGGGGGCAGAGGGAGAAGCCCAGCGGCTGCTGCCTGCCTCCTGGGGAGACAGGAGCTGGCCCCGGGCTGCAGCTGTAGGCTCGTAGCAGAGCTGCAGCTGGGAGGCCTAAGGGCTCCCTGGTGCTGTACAGCTGAATGCCACTGCCTCTGGTAATTCCTCATCCTATTAATTAGCAGGCTGATTGGCCAGAAAAGGAACTCTGATTTCTTAGCTCCAATTTCTTCTTAATTGGGAATGTATGCAGATAGCAGAGCAAGCATCAACAGCACCAGCATCATTTGATTTACTGTTGTGGACTGGCAAGAATAAATGTTCTGGAGAGTCCTGTAAAAAGCAGGCCTATGGATTGGAGCTGGGCCCTCCTCCTGTGCTGGAAATAACCTGTATGATGAGCGTATTTGTATCATGAATGTGACTAGTACAGGATCCAGCTGGGAATTTTTCAGCAAAACTGTTCTTTGTTGGAAAACATCAGTTTGGTAGAGCTTCTCGAAGGAAATGGTCACCAGAACAGGCTTCCCAGTATTCACTGAATCCACCTGCCCGCCTCCCCCCCGCGGCTGCCTGTGTGCAGAGCGGCACAAGCCCCACGTCTGCCCCTGCCCCAGGGGGTCGACCTCCTTTGGAGCTCGCTGGCGGCCGGATCCCAGAGAGGCCAGGGCCACGGAGCCTTCACTGGTGGGACAGTTGTGCCCAGGGCTCCTGCTGGTGCTGCTTGGTGTGTGCTGGTATGGGGCAGCAAAGCTCCCACACCAGGCTGGTGGGGAGCTCTGCGGGGACGGAGCTGGGCGCTTTGTCCCTGGAGGGAGCTGGGCTGGAGCAGGGTGGGAAGGAGAGGGGCTGCGGGCGAGGAAGGGAAGGATGAGGCACGTGCAAAGGCAGCGCTGGGCACCTGAAGGATTCCTGGCAAGCGCAAACTGCAGGCTCAGTCTCGGAGCAACACATGGCTGTGCCACCCCTGCAGGATCGGCGCCTGCTCTTAACCCTCCCTGCTCCCAAAAAGCAGGATTTCTGTCTGGTCCGTATGGCCTGTGGCCAGGCAGGCCGTGTGGTCACCCCTTCCCGTGGCTCTCCCAGAGGCCCCGGCTTGGCCTTGAGCCCAGCCTGGCCTTGTGCCCGGCGCGCAGGGCGGCTGTGGCCTTGCCCAGCAGGAGGCTGAACTGGAGGCCTTGAAGGCAGCTTGTTTCTACCTTTGCCAGGGAGGAGGGATGCAGCTGGCATCCTAATGTCACCTCCGCTCCACCGGTAAGAAACTGCTGGTTGGCAGTTCACACACGTCCACCCCTGCAGTGGGACCTTTCAGAAAAGCCCATGCAGGCAAAGCGCGGGGAAGAGCAGACCTTGGAGGCCTGGGCTCCTGGAGTCACTCACGGTTGCTGTCCAGGAGCTTGTTGCCACCCGGAAGGTCCCTTGGCTGCCACCCGTGCTTTCACAATGCTAAAAGCAGACCATGGCAGTGTGACTTGCCCACTGTGGCACCAAACTGGTTGGCTAGATGTGGGGCTGTGGTGGGGTAGCCCCAGCTGCAGACCTGGGGGCCCCGGTCCCTGCTGCAAAAGGCAAGTCAGGGCCTGGGGGCAGGGGAAGGGCAAGGGGGACCTGCGTGTGCCAGGGACAGTATGAGAAACCTTGGCGAAGGAGATTTTTCAGTGGAAAAAAAATTCAGTTGAAATAACTCTGTAACACATCATCCAGCCACAAGAAACCGTGTGCAGGCGTTTGGGGGTGCCACAAAGCTGTGCTGCCTCTTTCCCAGCTGAGCCTGAGCTGAGGGTGCCTCCCACCCATCTGCACCCTCCAGGAGGAGCGAGGTCCACTCCTGCCCGGTCCTCAGCTCCTCCTGGCAGCGTTGCCCCTCCACAACCCCTTGTCGAGCCTTTCCTTGGATGGTTGCCTTGGCCTTCGGTTCAACAGCCAGCAAACCCACCCACAGCAGGAACCGCTGGGTGCAGACAGCCGCCGGTGAATGGAGGAGCCTGGAGGAGCGCGCTGCCAGCCACGGGAGGGCCGTGGACGTGGCGCTGGGTGACAGGAGAGGCTCACGGCAGGCAACAGGCGGGGTGGGTGCTCTGTGCAAATGGAATGATTGCTGGGAGTCCTCTAAGTGGCAGATAATGGTGGCGTAATTTCTTCTAAATTGTTTCTAATCATAGCCAACTACTGGCTCATGAATGAAGCAGTTGTTAATTGTGACTTACAAATCAATATCTTGGGAGTTATTGCTCAGTGGAAGCAATACTCTCAGTGCATTTTCAGGGCCTCTAATTGAATCGCTGCTACACGGCCAGGTCGTTCCTGGCCTGAACAGCGGAGTTTTAACTGCTTGGCTTTTGTGAGTCCCAGACAAGCAGCGATTGTCTCATGAAATGGGGGTAAAACCTAGGCATGGTTTTGAAACCAACTGTTCCTCTGCAGCTGTGCAAGCCTTGGAAGCGGAGGGGATGAACCGCAGGGCTGACGGTGAGCGTGGAAGGGAAGGTCCGCTCCCCGGGCTCCTCGCACAGCCCGGGGGCAGGCACCAGCTCTTTGAAGTGTTGCCTTTGGCAGTGTTTGCTGCAGAGGGTAAGGACGGCGTGGTGTTGGGAGCGAGCCTTTCTGACCCTGGTGCTTCCTGGGCACGTTCCCTGCCACAGGCTGGTTGTGGCTCTGGCTGGGGCACGCTGGGTGCCTGGGGGTGGCCGGGCGGCCTGGGGCAGCGGCCCTTGTTGGCGCGTTGTGTCTGCAGAGAGGTGCTGGGACTCACTGGGAGCGGGGCCCAGATCCCCTCCGTGGCTGTGCCTCGGCCTGGCCTGTGGCTTGAGCACTGAGGGCAGTTGCCTGATGTGACAGAGCTTTCCTGTGTGTCTGTGGGGAGCTGTGGTGACACCGTGGTGACACATTTCACAGCCGGGTGTCCGGGACTTGTGTTCCTTCTGTGTCTGTGGGCATCACAGGGTGTGATGCCATCAGGCTCCAGGCACAGGCCAGTGTTTGCTCTGCTGCTGTCTCAGGTGGGGGCTTGGTGCTGTGGCTCAGGGAGACAAGCCACGAGCTGGAGCAGCGTCTGCCTCAAAGCCTGTCAGGTCTGGCAGGGTGCTGCAGCACACGTGCATCCCACCACGGGGATGGCTGGGTCTCCCTGGGCTGGGGTAGGTCTGGCTCTTGTGTGCCAGGACGTGGGTCGCCTGCTGAACAGGATTTCCAACTGTCAGCAGCGCAGGTCACGTGTTGAGAGCTCGGAGCAGGCACCTCGTTGCCCTGGCTTGCTGGGGCTGAGTGGCCAAGACCTTGCTTGGCGGTGGGGAGGTCATACCTGCACCCGAGCAGGACATGGGTACCTGCCCATGGGTACCTGCCCTGGGCCTCCCAGCTTGTGCAGAGGCTGCCACGCGCTGCCTTCACTGCGAGACTTGGTGGTCTGAGGAAGGGCTCGCCCTGTGCTGAGGGAGCCCAGGAGCCTTGTGCTGACATCTGTGTGACAAGGTGGGAAGAAGGGCCCGGAGGAGAGCCCAGCATGGGTGGTTGCTGGCTCTCCCCCGGGATCCCCAGAGCAGTGCCCGGTTGCCAGTCTGTCCTGGTAGCAAGGAGCACGGTCTAACTGTCAGTCTGTCCTGGCAGCAAGGAGCAGGGGCCTACCCCCGTGGAGAAGAAGAAGAAAGGCAAGAGGAAAAATGAGATCCCAGTGGACACGTTGGAGTTGGATCAGGATCTCCTGAGCCCATCCGTGCAGAGCCCAGAGGAGTCCGTGGAGTCGGCTGACAGCCAGGTATGGCTGGCTGCTGGTCGGGGAAGTCCTGGCTGCATCTTAGAGGGAGAAGAGCTGGGCACCAGGAGGCAGCCTTGTCCTCTGTGTCTTCTTGCAGTGCCCCTTTCCCAGGACAGCACAGGGAGGCTGGTGGGCACCGCAGGCGCTGCGTGCCCCTGCAGGGCTCTTCTGCCTTTGGCCTTGGGGCCAGCAGAACTGTGCAGGTCATGCTCTGTTCCAAAGTGCTGACAGAGGCTTTGGCACAGCAGCGATGGAAGCTGCTCTACCTCTGCAGCAGAGCAGGGGCTTACATCTGATGGTGGCCTGTTTGTCCCACCACCTCCGCCCCACCAGCACAGGGGGGAAAATGGAGATCGGGCAGCCATGGGGCTTTCTCTCCTCCAGTTCCCATTCCCACACTGGGCAAGGGGGGTACCTGGGCTGCCCATCTCCCCCATGACTGCCTCTTTCATCCCATACACAGAAACGCCGCTCTGGCCGGCAGGTGAAGAGGAGGAAATACAATGAGGACCTGGATTTCAAGGTGGTGGATGATGACGGTGAGACAATAGCCGTGCTGGGAGCTGGGAGAACCTCTGCGCTCTCCGCCTCCACTCTGGCATGGCAGGCAGAGGTAGGGCTGGAGTTGGGACTGGGGTGGTGGGGCTTTCTGCATCTCAGGACATCCCAGGGGTGTCACTGTGAGGTTCAAGGAAGTGTAGGATCTCAGTACAAGGATGGGGTGGGAGTGCATGTGTCCAGTAGCGTGCCAGGTGGCTCTGCAGGGAGTCTGAGCGCAAAGAGGGATAGGTAAGAGGTCCAACCTCCCCCCTCTTGCTGGGAGGCTCAGGCCTCTAGGACATGTCATGTAGCTGGAGATGTCCTTGAATGCACGACCAACCCTCTGCCCATGCCCACCTTTGGATCCTGTCCCTGTAGCTCTTGCCCATGAAGTTAACCTAGTATTTTGGCTATGCCAGCCAAGGTCTTTGTAGGTGCCAGGGCATCATTTACTGCCCATATTGCTACCCTCCATCAGTCCCTCTGAGCGTACAGATGCCCAGCCAACCTGCCAACCAGCCTGCTCTGCGGGCAGGGACCAGCTGGAGTCACTTCAGTTTGGGCATTGCTGCCCTACCTCCTCTGCACACTGAGCTCATTCCTCGTTCCTGTTGCTCTGTGTTCCAGATACCTGCAGCTCACTGCCTCTCTGTGGTCACCAACAGAGCTGCCAGATATTAATAATGGTCACTAATTGTTTTCATGGTGTTCTTGTGTCCCTCTCTAGTCCCCTTCTAACAAGGCTTCAGTATGGATATTAGCCAGATTTGTTGCTGAGCCAGTAAATGGCTCCTGGCCTGATGCCCCCAGCCTTGCCCAGAGGGCTGCTGTGCACCCTGGGGACGTGCTGTCCTTTCTGTCCACTGCTGCCCGGGGCCATGTCCCTGCTGGGCTCCTGGGAGTGATCTCTTCAAGTGAGATTTTCAAAACAGCCAGAGGGAGTGGGTTGCCTTTGGCAGGTGTCCACGCTGCCAGTCTGCTTTCCTTTGCACTTAGTCTCGGATGTCCACCTCGACGTGCCCAGCTCCAGAGTTACAAAGGCTGGTGTCACGGCCGCCAGGCTGCGCCACGTGCCTGCGCTGGGCTCCTGCCAGCAGGCTCAGCCCGGCCTGGCTGTGGCTGCTCCCGGTATCAGGACTGACCTGACGGGGCAAGATGGCAATGCTGAGGCCCCAGGGCTGCTCTCCCCAGGGCCTGGACTTGCAGCTTTCCTCCCTGGATCTTGGCTGTGTTTTCCAGGAGCTCTCTGGGGCGGTGCACAGCTCCTCCAGCAGCCCTCAGGCTGCAAAAGCTGCCAGCCTGAAGTGCTGTGTGGGGCTGTTCTCGCCACAAAACATGGCCACAATTGTGCCTTCTGTCCTGGGGCTGGGAGCAGGATGATGTTAGGGCCACCTCCACCATGAGTTTGTGGAGTGGGAACTCGTAGGTGGCCGGTGGAAGAGCTATGTGGCTTCGTGGTGGGATTTCTTCATGGCAGGCCCACGGAGGGAGGGAGGCTGTCCTGTCCCAGTGCTGGCTGCCCAAGTGCGTGGCCCTAGCTGGAGCATCCTTCGCTCACCATCTCTGGCCCTGCTCCCTTGCCCCAGTAGGCCAGGAGACTCTGCCAGTCACATCAATGTCATCACCCTGGTCCTGTCCCTCTCCAAGCACCCTGGCCAAGGGCAGGTGGCAGCAACAGAGATTGCTGGTGGCAGGGCACCTTCCTTCCTTGAGTCTCCGTGGAGAAGCTCCCAAGCTTCCTCCTCTTTCCTGGGCTGGTGGGCTGGGAGAGGACAAGCAGCCACTCCATGTTGGGAAGGTACCAGAGACCAGGAAAACTGCTCTCTTCCCACTGTCCCCAGGAGCCTCCCGAGGATGATGCCAATATCATCGAGAAGATCCTTGCCTCTAGGATGGTGCAGAAGGAGGTGAGTGACAAAGGTGCCAGTGGGGTTGAAGGTGCCTGGGCAGAGGAGGGGTGAGGCCTGGCTGCCTTTGTTCATCAGTCATGGGAGAGGCAGCAGCAGTCCGTGTTGCCATGCCATGCCTTACACCTGCTCCTGCAGGATGCTACTGGGCTGTACCCAGAGCATCATCCCTCTGGGTTGGGGAGAAATGTAGTGCCTCTCCTGTCTGGCACTAGAAAGCCTCTGGAGAGGAGTCAGGCCTGGTCCTGGTCCACAGGAGGTGTTTGAGTCCCCTCATCCTCAAGGGTGGTTTTGCACTGCGTTTTCCTGGGCCGCAGCCTGTGAGGCAGGTGCCACGCCGAGTGCCTGCCCCCCATTTTATGCAGGGTCTCTGGGTGCCACTAACTAACTCTCCTTCCCTTGGTTTCAGGCTCACCCCGGAGGCCTGACGTTTGAGATGGAGGAGTTCTACGTCAAGTACAGGAACTTGTACGTGCAGCGTTGTGGTCCTCTGTGCCACGGCGGTGCACACTGTGTGTGCTGGAACGAGGTCGGCATGCTCCCAGCCCCAGCTGAAGCCCTGGCATTCCTGCCTTGCTACTGCTGTCTTCCCAAGCCAGGCCCAGTCTGTGCAGGGCAGGCAAGCCACTGCAGCTGCAGTGCTCAGTCTTGGCCTTGGCCTTCTTCAGTTTGGGGCTCCACATGGCGAGGCATGAGCTGGATGTTCTCTGGGTTGCTGGGAGCTTCCTGCTTGTCTGTATGGTGGATGGGGTTGTTACCCAAGGACTTCTTTGGTCACATTTTGTTGATTTTTTTCCCTTTGCAGCTCCTACCTGCACTGTAAGTGGGCAACTCTGGAGGAGCTGGAGAAGGATCCCAGGATATCCCAGAAGATAAAGCGCTTCCGGAACAAGCAGGCTCAGATGAAGCATATTTTTACAGAGGTGAGAGCTGAGTGCAGTGCGTGGCCACTGTCTTCCCCAGCACAGCTGGGCCCAGTGCTGTGGTTGAGCAAGCCACGACACCACGGTGTCACCAGAGGAGGTACAGGCAGGGTGACAGATGTCACTTGCTGGGTACTGCCAACCCTGGAAGCCTTGCTCAATGGGAGGGAGGGCAGCACATACTGCTGAAGGTGTTTTCTGTGTTCATTTGGGGACTGTGCCTGCTCATGGTGGAGCAGAGATGCTGCGGGAGAGAGACCTATAAATACCCAGGCTTAGGGCAGGTCCTGCCTGTGTTGCTCTGTACGCAGATTAATTGTGTTCAATATGGAAGGGGTTCTATAATCTGTCTTGCTGCTCCAGAGATAGTTGTTGGATCTCCTCAAAGTGTCCCCTAAGAGTGTAAATTGGGCCAGTAGGCTATGAAAATTTCTCCATGGCTGTAGTTACAAAGCTGTGTGTGTGTCAAATTTCTCATTCCTGAATCTGCTTGGGGTCTCTCCCAGGATGCAAAGAAAAAGCATGTGTTGGAATACATCATACCATTGACAATTTAGCAAGGAAAAACTGCTCTTTCCTGTGACTAAGTGGGGCTTGGGGTGCTGTGAACACAGAAGCCTGTTTTTTGATCTTTCCCAAGCCCTAGATATGTGTCTCTCCAAAGGACCACTGCTAGTCTAAAGCTCAATCCTCCCCAGGCTTTTTTGGTGTGAGGATGAGCCCTTGCCTCATGAGCAGTTGGTGCTGGTGACTGCTGAACTGAAAGTGGGGAGGGAGAGAGAAGCAGAAAGAGAGAACAAGTCCTTGTAGAGGACTGGGGTGTATGAGGGGACAGCTGGAGAGACCTAGGTGATGTGTGGCTCTGGTCTGTTGCAGTCACAGCTCTGGATGCTGTGTATGAGCTGGAGCACACAGCTCAGGGCTTTGTACCTCGGGGCCAGATGAGCTGGGACAGACAGTCCTACCTCCCAGCAAGGGCAGCATGGAGCCAGCAGCTGCTCTAAAGTGAGGGCTTTGCCTTCTGCAAGGCTCCCTGCGTCCTCATGCCCAGCGACAGATGTCACCTACCTGTGTCCATGGGCACTTGGTATGCTGTGCACAGCCAGCAGCATCCTGGGGACAGATGTCACACAGCTGTTTTCTTGCACCCACCATCTGTTTAATCCTGGGATCACCTTGAATTTACCTCTCTTTTTGATCGCACAGCCTGATGAGGATTTGTTCAACCCGGACTACGTGGAGGTCGATCGAATTTTGGAGGTGGCTCACACGAAAGACCCTGACACCGGGGAGGTGAGTGGCTACATCACTCACTTGTCCCACAGAGGGAGGGAAGCTCAGCAGGAGATCTGGACCCAGCACATTCATCACATGTCATCTCTGACCAACCCCAGGCCTTTCCAGCCTTGCACAGCTTGAACCCTACTCCTGGGGGGCCCCTGGCACAGTGGGGATTCAAAGGCCACTGAGTGTTGCTGTGATTCAGTCTCAGTTGCAGCCTGCACCTTGGGGCTGAGCAGTGTGAGCCCTGCACTGGTCTGCAAGCCTCTCTATGTGCTGCAGGAGGTGACTCACTACCTGGTGAAGTGGTGCTCGCTGCCCTATGAGGAGAGCACCTGGGAGCTGGAGGAAGATGTTGACCCAGGGAAGATTAAAGAGTTTGAAGCCCTCCAGATCCCTCCAGAAATCAAGCACATGGTAACGTACCCAGAGGTAACGTACCCAGCTGGCAGCTCACTGCCCTGGGCAGGAAGGGGCTATCTGTGTTTTCTGAACGCCCATCAGTGGTGACCTTTGTGTCCCTGCTATTTCAGTGCAAGCCCAGTATCCTCCCCTCTGGAGGTGTTAGTGGGATCTGTGGGTGGGATCCAGAGGCCAAGACCTCCCTGTGAATCTGCTGAGTGTCAATGACAGTTTTAAAGTGTTATTCTGGTGTGCAGTCCCAGAAGCAGGGTCTGGCCACACTAGGCAGTAGTCTTTTCATCTCCATGGATCTTGTTCCTGCTCTCTCTTCCTAGGAGCGCCCAGCATCTGAGTCCTGGCAGAAACTGGAGAAGTCCCGGGAGTATAAGAACAGCAACCAGCTGCGGGAATATCAGCTGGAAGGAATGAACTGGCTGCTCTTTAACTGGTATAACAGGTGAGGAGGGGCTGGAGCCCTGGGCTCCTGCGAGGTGTCCCATTGGCAGTGGGGCCCCAGCACGTGCTGTTGCAGAACAGTGCGGCTGGGGGAGCAGAACCAAGAAGGAGGGGCCTGACGGCAGCTGCTGAGAGCTGCCAGTGTTGGAGTTGACAGGCGGCATCCAGAAAAATTGTTTTTGTGTTAGCTTTGCAGTTGAGTATTTAGGAACGTTTCTCCCTGGTGAATGCTGATGTGTTCTGGAGATAGTATAGGCTTAGCTATGGGTCTAAAATACAGCTGATTTTTGGTATTGGTCAGGCTGATCACGACCCATTCCTGTGGCAGGAAAGCAGAAATAACGCATGTCCTCATCTGCAGCAGGCAATCAGATGCATTGTGTGCATCTGAAGGGCATGCTAGCGTGCACCTGAAGGGCAGCGTCTTTCACACTAACTTCAAGTCCATCATCTGCAAGAGGTTGGATGGTCTGGCTTACCCAGACCAGTTTGGGCCACTTGGAGCACTGTCCTGATGTCTCCCACCCTCCACACCATGAAGTCAGAGAGGTGTGAGGGGAGGCGACATGCCTGACATCACATTGAGGAGTTAGTGACAGGGTGGTTCCTTCCGCTGAGAGCTGCATTAACCTGCTCTTGCCCATCTCTGCAGGAAGAACTGCATCCTGGCTGATGAGATGGGGCTGGGGAAGACAATCCAGTCAATCACCTTCCTCTCAGAAATCTTCCTGATGGGCATCCATGGCCCATTCCTCATCATCGCACCCCTCTCCACTATCACCAACTGGGAGAGGGAGTTCCGCACCTGGACGGAGATGAATGCCATCGTGTACCACGGCAGCCAGATCAGCCGGCAGATGATCCAGCAGTATGAGATGGTGTACAGGGACACACAGGTGACTGATGCACACAGCAGTCCCAGAACATGTCCTCCAGCTCTGGCTTCCTTTACTTGGGAAGCACTTTGCTGCATGTGTAGCTTGTGGTTTATCCAGAGAGAGCAAGATGATCTTTTAAGATCCCTTTGCTGGTGTGGGCTGAGAGTGCACAGTGTATGAGTGAAGAACAGGCCCCATTCTTGCAAAAGGGGGGAAATGCAGCTAAGTCCCAGCCGCAGCTCTTGTCCAGGCATATTGTTCTGCCCTGAAGTAGTATCTGGTTTGGAGACATGCAGCCAGCGTGAAGGCTTGCAGGAACCTGCTCACTGAGTGAGGGAGATGAATCTGGATCCAGGATCCAGATTCTAACACTGACATGATGGCCAGCCTGTGTGGACCACCAGGATGTTTGACAGTCTCCTGCTGCCTGCAGGAGTCAAGCACTGCATACATTTTATGTCTCCCTAGGGCAACCCTCTCCCTGGGATCTTCAAGTTCCAGGTTGTTATCACCACCTTTGAGATGATCCTTGCTGACTGCCCAGAGCTGAAGAAGATCCAGTGGCGCTGTGTGGTCATTGACGAGGCCCATCGCCTGAAGAACAGGAACTGCAAGCTGCTGGAGGGGCTGAAACTCATGGCCCTGGTGAGCACGTCCTGCCCAGGTTCATGCAAGAGCCGGGTAGGCCAGAGGTGGCCATGCCAAACAATCAGGTGTCACTGCCAGCTGCTTAGCACAGGGCCAGAGCTGAGAGCTCCCCGTTTCAGAGGGGAGACCAGCCAAGACCCATCGGGTCACTGGAGAAGTGCCAGTTTGATGGAGGGCCCTTTGATGGATGGGGCACTGGTGATCTGCAGCCATCACAAACTCTTTTCTGCTGACGTGTAATGAATATTAACCCAGAGCTAGACAATTCCTCCTATGTCCTTCCCATCTGTATGCACTCCCTAGCAGAACACGACTTGGCCATTGCAGCACAGCTTGGGCTGCTTCAGCAAACAGAGGCAACAGCTGGGCAGCCATGCAGGGCGTCATTTCGCTGCAGTGTGCCTTGTACCCTATGGTGAGCAGGGCTGCCATATTCAAGCTGGTTTCTTAACACTCTCCAGGCATGGGACCAGTCTGTGGCAGGGCTTGGGGTTCAGGACTGTGTGTAGTGAAAAAGGGATCAATGAGCTGATCTGGGACATGGATTTGGATGTCCAGATCTTTCACAGCCCTGGGGAAAGCAGTGTGGCTGTTTGCTGTACTGAGGGCCGTCAGGCATAATGTATCACCTAGCCCTACCCAGCTTTGGTCACACTCACGTGTAGCTGGACCAAGTCCCCAGAAATTATCAGTCTGATGTTCTGGTGATCTTGCATCTTGTGCAGGCCCCTGCTGGGTTGTGAGTAGCCTGGGCCTGAGGGGAATTGCTTCTGTCTCCCCTTCATAACCCTCATGTTCCTTTGCACAAGTCGCATGGGAGCCTCTCAGCCGTACAGTTGCCCTTCTTTCATAGCTTGTGAAGCTTGAGGATGTTACCCATGTTAGGTTTGGCAGGAGGTTTATAGCCTGAACAGTGAGTGGGTGCCCTAGGCCCTGGCACTGCTGGGACAGAGCTGCTGGTGAGCCCTGGGAGGCAGCGCCCAGAACAACAGTGCTCTGATCTGCCAAAGCACTGGGGAAATCTTGCCCACAGGTGCACAGGGGCTTGGGCTTTGTCAGCATCACTGTCCATGTGCCAACACAACCCTGTCGAGGGTCTCATGCCAGAGCAGGGCTGAGCCCTGGGGGCAGCGTGGGGTTCTCAGTGTTGCCCATTCTTGCTTCACAACTAGACTGGGATACATCCTGGGGAGCGTCCTGAGAGCCACATGGCAGTGTCGCATAGCAGCAGCTGCGTAAGGGCTGGCAGCATGGCCAAGAGAGCCTTTCTGGGAGTGCCTGTGCCTACAGGTCACACAGTGCATTTCTGGGTCTGGAAGAAAAAGGAGCTTTGTGATCTCAGGGCCCTTTGGACCTAGCCAGTGGGCCTGAGCCCTCAACCTGTTTTCTGTGTATACCCAGGAGCACAAGGTGCTGCTGACAGGCACCCCCTTACAGAACTCAGTGGAGGAGCTCTTCAGCCTCCTGAATTTCCTGGAGCCACAACAGTTTCCCTCAGAGACGGCCTTCCTGGAGGAGTTTGGGGACCTGAAGACAGAGGAGCAGGTACCTAGAAGAGTGAGGCTGGTGACTGTTCCTACAGATCACTGGCACTCCTGGTCACCACACCAGGCATGCACTCGGATATACTTTGCGGAAGTGAACAAGACCCCTCATTGCTTAAAGGTCTGCCCCTTGCAAGGTGCAGTGCTGCATGCCAGCCCTGGACTCAGCCAGGAGAAGCAAAGTTCTGATAGAACCCATGGGCCAGTGCTGCTTTGGAGAGAGCAGACCAGCCTGTGCCAAGGCCACGGTCTGCTCCCTGTCTAGCTCCACACTGCTCCTTGCATGTCTGAGCAGCTCAGCACACCCAGCTTTCCCATCTGGTCTGTTCCCGAGACCAGAGAGTGAGTGAGAAGGTCAGTAAGTCCATGGATCTGTCACCCTGTCAGGTTACCCTGAGGAACCATCCTCCAAAGTTCTCCTTGAGCATGGGTAGTGGGGAGCAGCACGGTCCCCTGGGTTGCCTCATTGCTGTTTAAGTGTCTGACTTCATCATCCTAGGGGAGCAGGCATGGACACATGGAGCACCTATCATCTCAGCTGCTAGCAAAGCTCCCAGTTCTCCTCCTCCTGCAGCAGATACATGTACCCAAGGCTGCCCACAATGTGCGAGTTCATGGCCCAGGGCCAGCCACTCACATGCCTGCTCCAGGGGAGCTAGATCCTAAAGTTACCCTGGTTGTCAGCAGTTCAGTTGCTTCAGGGCCATTTGTAGAGGGTTTCCAGCCTAGAGAGGCTCTAGTGTTGCAGGCCCCTCTACTGTTGTCACCATGTGCTTGCCATGCAGGGAGTGAATCTCTGCACTTGCTCTGGCAGGTGAAGAAGCTGCAGTCCATCCTGAAGCCCATGATGTTGCGACGGCTGAAGGATGATGTGGAGAAGAATCTGGCACCCAAGCAGGAAACCATCATTGAGGTGGAGCTGACCAACATCCAGAAGAAATACTACCGGGCGATTCTGGAGAAGAACTTCTCCTTCCTGTCCAAGGGTGCCAACCAGCACAATATGCCCAACCTCATCAACACCATGATGGAGCTGCGGAAGTGCTGCAATCACCCGTATCTCATCAATGGTGAGGGCTGTGCACAGGAGGTGGGGGGACTATGTCTCACTGCGCTGTTTACTGGTCACTGCCTGCACGGCTCACCCAGCTCTGGCCCTCTACCTGCAGTGATCTGCCTTGTTGCCCTCATGGGCAGCCCAGCTCCCCTCAAGTGCTGTCTGCCGGTGGGCACTGCCAGCCTCAGGGCCTTGCCCAGGCTCTCCATGTACAGCTGTTTCTGGGGCATTTTAGAGTGGAATCCTCTATTGCATCCCAACATGGCTTGTTCTGTCAAGAGCTGGTGCCAGCCCTGAAGGAGTAGAGTCACAGGAGCAGAGGGGCTTCTGGAGGTTTTTAGCCAGCCTCCCTAGATCCGATCAATTGCATGGATTCTGTTCCTTGCATGCTGTTGCCTTAGACAGGAGGCTGGGGGCAGCTGCACTGCCAGCCTCACCAAGAGCTCACATCCCTTCTTACCTGGCAGGGGCGGAGGAGAAGATCCTGGAAGACTTTCGTAAAACACACAGCCCGGAGGCACCGGACTTCCAGCTGCAGGCAATGATCCAGGCAGCCGGGAAACTGGTGCTCATCGATAAACTCCTTCCCAAGCTGATTGCTGGGGGGCACAAGGTGCTCATCTTCTCCCAGATGGTGCGCTGCCTTGACATCCTGGAAGACTATCTCATTCAGAGGCGGTTAGTACAGGCTTGAGCATTCACAGCATTTCCTCCCTGTCATGTCCATCCTGCACTGTAGAAACCATGGAAACAGAGTGGAGACGGCCCAGGGTGGGGATTTGGCTATGCTGTACCCATCGAGGTACCAAAGGATCTGAGTTACTGTCGATGGGTGCAGAGACTCCAAACCTGCGCAGTTCTGACCTGGCCATTTTGCAGGGCTGCTGATCTACTATGCTAGTCCTAGGAGTGACCAAATGGAGACGGGCCCTTCCTTTGGTCCTAGTTCTGGCTGTCTGCATGCCTGCACACAGCCTGCGGGAAGGAGCAAGAAGGGGTTGGTAGCTACAGCTAGTTCAGGCCCTGCTGTGACCCTGCTCTCACATCTTACCCTCTTGGACCAGGTACACCTACGAGCGAATTGATGGGCGGGTGCGAGGAAACCTGCGCCAAGCTGCCATTGACCGCTTCTGCAAGCCCGACTCAGATCGCTTTGTCTTTCTCCTGTGCACACGGGCAGGTGGGCTGGGCATCAACCTGACCGCTGCTGACACCTGCATCATCTTTGATTCAGACTGGAACCCACAGAACGACCTCCAGGTAATGGGCCAGGCTGGGAAAGACCGCATGCAGGTCCCACAGCATGGCTGCCGTCAGCCCTGACAGCCAGAGAGAGAGGCACAGCAGCACCTGTCTGCTCTGGCACGGGGGGTGCAGCGCTAGGAGAGCTGACAGGAGCGTGAGCAGAAGGCACATGCCATGGAGGAGGTCACACTGTGGCTCTAAAAGCACAAGTTGGCAACACTTGGCCCATTCCTCCTGATAGAGGGGTTGAAGAGAGCAAAGGCTACAGCCTGAGCCCTGTGTCCTTGCCTAGGAGTGCATGGGTCTGATTCTTACTCTGCAGCCAGAGCCGTGCCAGCTCAGCCACAGGTGCCCAGGGAGGGTGCTCTGGGATGTGGGAGCTGACCTGGCTCTGGTGCGTGAGCAGCGGTTGCTGGTAGGGGTACCACAAGCCTCCTCACCCCCATTGTGCTGGGCTCACCGTGTTTGAAGCTGTACCCTCCACTCTCCCAGGCTCAAGCTCGCTGTCACCGGATTGGGCAGAGCAAGGCAGTGAAGGTCTATCGCCTCATCACCAGGAACTCCTATGAGCGGGAGATGTTTGACAAGGCCAGCCTGAAACTGGGCCTGGATAAGGCTGTGCTGCAGGACATCAACCGCAAGGGCAGCACCAATGGGGTAGGTTGGCTGTCAGAGTGGGGCTGGGCAGGAGGCTATGTGGGAGAGTGCTTCTCCTTCCCCTGCGTCCTGTCCCTCTGCTGCCTCTGTGACGGGCAGGCATGCAGGGCTGTGTCCCCAGGTGGGGATAAAAGCCTCGCATTCAAGGTGGGAAGGACCCCACCTGGGCTCAAACCACATGGCCTTCTGCAGCAATTGGTACTGTCACAAGGACACTGGTCCGTTGCCTGGTGATGCTGGCCAACATCTGCCTGTCTCTTGCTCTCCTACGCAGAGCTGAAGAGGGCAAAGCCTGTGTCGCAGCTCTGCTGTCCCTCATGAGAAGAGCTTGCTGGCTATATTAGCAGGCCACCCAGTCCATTGCAGTCATGCAGGGCTGTTTTGAGAGCGTTGTGCAGTACTGAGCAGAGCAGAAAAGCAGAACGGAGAGAGGAAGAGGCTGGGTAACTACTGGAAGAAAAGCAAGTGACTGTCACGTTGGAGCAGAGACTTGGGCAGGCTCACGGGGAGTGAGAGCCCAGTCCCACACGTTCTTCAGCCTGGCAGGCTGTCCCTGTGCTGCCAGGGGGCTTGCACAGTATGGTGCTGTGTCTGGGTGACAAGGGCTGAATTTCTTGGGTTCCTCAAGCAGCATTTTGAAGTGACCTCTGCCATGGCAGCAGGAGGTCTGGGCTAGCTTGGGGCATCTCTACCCTCCCTCCTGGGGCAGAGAAGAGCCTTCTCCCACCATGCTAGTGCCCAGAGCAGCTGGCAGGGTTGGTGATACATTTGTGTTTTGGACAGGTTCAGCAGCTCTCAAAGATGGAGGTGGAGGACCTGCTGCGGAAAGGTGCCTATGGTGCTCTCATGGATGAGGAGGATGAAGGATCCAAGTTCTGCGAGGAGGACATCGATCAGATCCTCCAGCGTAGGACACAGACCATCACAATCCAGTCTGAGGGGAAGGGCTCCACCTTTGCCAAGGTGTGCCATGCTCTTTGGGAGGGAATGGGACTCCCTCCCGTGGCAGCGGGGAACACTCTGGGCAGGGGCAGTGCAGTACTGTTCGGCTGAGCTCTTTGCTGCATTTGTCTGGAGCTGTGTCTGCCTAGAGGCCAAACTCTCCTGCCTACCCCTCTGTGCCCAGGAGTGAGACCTTGCTGGAACATGGAGGCAACAGGACATCCTGTCTCAGGACGTCAGCAGACCAGGGAAGAGGGGACTGCCAGCCTAGGCAGGTTGAGAGCTATGCCAGCTCTTAACATGAACCAGCAATGTGTGCATACAGCTGAGAAAGTCAGCTGTATGCTGGGTTGAATCAAAAGAAGCATAACCAGCGGCAAGAGGTGATTCTCGCCCTCTGCTTGGCTCTTGTGAGACCCCACCTGGAGCCCTGCATTCAGCTCTGGGACCCCCACATAAGGAGGACATGGGCCTGTTGGTGTGAGTCCAGAGGAGGGCTGTGAGGATGATGAGAGGGCTGGAGCACCTCTCCTATGGAGACAGGCTGAGGGAGCTGGGGCTGTTCAACCTGGAGAAGAGAAGGCTCTGGGGAGACCTTATAAGAGGCCGTCCAGGACCTAAAGGGGCCTATGGGAAAGCTGGGAAGGGACTCTGTCAGAGAGCGTAGTGATAGGATAGGGGTAGGTTGATAGTGTGATAAGATAATGGCTTTGAACTTAAAGAGGGTAGGTTTAGATTAGACATTAGGAGGAAATTCTTCACTCAGAGGTGAGGCACTGGCACAGGCTGCCCAGAGAGGCTGTGGCTGCCCCATCCCTGGAGGTGTTCAGGGCCAGGCTGGAGAGGGCTTTGGGCAGCCTGGTCCAGTGGAAGTTGTCCCTGCACATGGCAGAGGTGGAATCGGGTGATCTTTGAGGTCCCTTCCAATCCAAACTATTGTATGATTCCATGTGTGGCTGTCCAGCAGGGCTCAGCTTGCTAGTTTTTTCTTTGCCTGGATTCACGTATCCTTTGAATCAGGCTGTTGAGAAAGCAGAGCAGGGTCATTGCTCCAAGTGCCAGTCAGTGCCAGGGTGTGCTCTCTCCCTGGGCCAGCAGTGTGGGCAGATCTGTGCTGAGAGGTGTGGAGCTGCTGCGTGTCCTAGTCAGGGCGCTGTGCTGGCAAGGTGCAGGCTCCAATCCCAGGTGGAGGGCTTGGTCTTTTGTTCTGCTTCTTGCCGAGGCAGCAGGCCATGACCAGTGCTGGAGCCTTTCCCCAGGGCTGTTGTGGGCAGCCAGGCCTCTCCCAGGAAAGGATGGATGAATTCAAAGCCTGGGTGAGCTCCGTGTCTAGGAAAACTCACATGGCTAATCTTGTGCTCATGGCCTGAGCTTCTTTAACCCAAAGTCTGTTATCGTCTCTGTCTTTCTGGACACTGGTGCTGCCTTGGTGTGATGCTTTGCTAAACAGAAATGCAGGTGGAAACCAAGGCTGCCAGCAGTGCAGGAAGATAGTGTGGTACCTTCAGCACAGCCTGGCCTCTGTGGCCAGCCTCATTCTTCTTCTGCCATAGGACTTGGCTCTGCAAGAAGACCCCTGGGGAAGTGGCAGGACTTGGCTGCTGGCCTCCATAATGCCAGCAGCTGTTTGCTGCCGTGCTGCAGGGATCTGTGTGCCTTGGGGTCCTGACAGCCCCACATGAGCAGCCTCCTGCAGCCCGCCCACTGGAGGGAGCCCAAGGAGCCAGCTCTGTGCCACGCTCATGGCTGGTGTCCACGGGGATGCCATCTGGCTCTCCTCCACTTGAAAGTGACACAACCCAGGCTCCGTTTCCAGTGGGCCTGGCAGAAATGCAGAAGATTGGGGCTCAGCTTTCCTTTTCTAACAGAGCCCACTGGCATGTGTCAATGCAGGGTGTAACAACCTGCTGTAGGTATCCCTGCTTGGGCAAGGGGATTGGACCAGATGACCACCAGAGGTTTCTTCCAACCTTAACCATTCTGTGATTCTGTGTGACAGCCAGACTGCAGGCAGATGTGTTACAGATCTCTGTGGGGGAAAAGCATGTCTGGATGGTGGGTTGTATCCTGTTCACTCATCTTCTCTCACTCCCAGGCCAGCTTTGTAGCATCAGGAAACAGAACTGACATTTCCTTAGATGACCCAAACTTCTGGCAAAAGTGGGCCAAAATAGCAGAGCTTGATACAGATGCCAAGAATGAAAAGGTAAGATGCAGCTCGTGGCCTCTGTGCCCCACAGCTGATTCACAATTCTCCACATACACCCAAGTCTGGGGGGTTGTTCAGAGGCCATGTGGGTCAGACTCAGTATCTGCTTGCTAGAAACAAACCACTCTAAAATCCAAACATGAATAGGAGTAAGGGGTGCCTCCCAGGGATTCTCCTGGCCTGGTGGAGCAAGCAAGGAAAGGCTTGGATTGTGCTGCTCCTTTTTCCATCTACATTTGCAGCTCTGCTGTCCTGCCTTCAGGCTAGTGATGGGAGCAAGGAGTAAAGCCAGGGGGATCCAGCAGGCCCGTCACCATGGCTGGGCAAGGGGATGCAGACTGTGGATGGATGCTCCATCAGTCTTGCCTGTTGCCCCCCCTGGCAAACAGGTTCCTTCACACAGCAACTGTGGGGAATGTGGCAGCTGGAGCTCCAGGGAGCTGGTGCCTGGCTTCCCTTACCTTGTAGCAAAGCTGCCAAACCTTCCCCATTCTCCTCTGGGGGCATCTCCCATGGGCGGTGTTCTTGTTCTCAGCTCTGCCTGCTGTGTCTGAGAGCTGAGGGGATGCTGGTGACTCAGTGCATGTCTGGAGGCAGAACAGATGGGGTCCCAGCCCTCTCCTGCCCAGAGCTGGGCTGCTGATGACATAGATACATTTGGCAGGGTGATGAGAAGAAAAAGAAGTATGTACATACCATTTAATTTCATATTGCTCCCTCCTACACCTTCTTGGTAGCCACCTTTCCTCTTCTCTTTCCTCCCACCTACCTCCCCATCAATAGAAATTACACCACCTTCAGCACAGCTTGTCCCAGGCATTTCTGGGAGAGCCAGGAGTGTAATTCAGAGCTGAATCAGGTGCTGAACATCAGTAGTTTGAACCCTGACAGCCTGATTATTATTAGCCCGTGATTGTTCAGGATGAATTTTGTGCTGGCAAGGAATTACCTCATGTATGCAGACAAAGCTACATGGAGTGAAGTTGGAGCAGATATCCTAGTGGCAAGGTGGTGACCAGCCCCAGGGCTGGTGAGTCAGTACTGGGAGTTGTGAACAGAGCCAGGGAGTAGCATGGTGGAGTTACTGTGCCATGATAAAGGGCAGGTGTTTCCACCCATACCTGGATGTGTTCTCCTCTATGCCCCTGTAGGAGAGCTTGGTCATTGACAGGCCCCGAGTGCGGAAGCAAACCAAACACTACAACTCCTTCGAGGAGGATGAGCTGATGGAGTTCTCTGAGCTGGACAGTGACTCGGATGAGCGACCCACACGCTCACGGCGCTTCAATGAGAAGACACGGCGGTACCTGCGGGCTGAGTGCTTCCGCGTGGAGAAAAATCTGCTCATATTCGGGTGAGTCTCACCCCCTCCTTGAGACAACAACCACAGCCCATTTCACAGATGGGCCTCCAGCTGCCACAGTCACTTTCTGTCCATCCGGAGCAATGAATGCCTGAAGCAGTGTTCCCTTCTTCAAGCAATGACCTCCGTAGTGGGACCTGCATTGTTAGGCTCTAAGCAAACTTTCGGACTGGAAGGAGAGTTAGGGGGCAAAGCACGAGCTGGCAGTCAGGGCATCCAGCATCTGCTCCTACCTCTGGCCTGTTCAGTCCCATGCAAACCTCTTCCCCATCTCTGCTCCTATAATACGGGGACATAACACCCCCAATCCTTGGGAGCTGTGCCACTGTGTGAGCTTGTGGAGAGAGATGCCAACGAGGTCTCTAGCTGCACAGGAGTGTTTATTGCATCTCTGTTACTGCTCTTTCAGCTGGGGACGTTGGAAAGATATCCTGACTCATGGGCGGTTCAAGTGGCACCTGAATGAGAAGGACATGGAGATGATTTGTCGGGCCTTGCTGGTCTATTGCGTCAAACACTACAAAGGGGATGAGAAGATAAAGAGTTTTATCTGGGATCTCATCACACCAACAAAGGACGGCCAGAACCAGGCTCTGCAGAATCACTCAGGTATTGCGTGTTCTCTCTGCCATTGCACCAGTACTCGCCACCAGTGTGCCTGTGTGCAGGACCAAGGCTGCAGAATTGAAAGCAAAGCTGTTTGAAACAGCCAGGAAGCACTTGTGGGTTGGAGAAAGTCCTGATGCTGTGCCAGCACTGCCCAGCAGCAGACACAACACTGGTGTGATACCACTGCTGTTCTAGCTACAAGTGCAGAGCGTGGCACTGTATGGGCTGCTGCAGGGAAAGTTAACATCCCAGCCAGACCCAGTACAGCTGGCAATGTGTGCCTGCAGCCCAGAAAGCCAACTGCATCCTGTGCTTCATCAAAGAAAGTGTGACCAGCAGGGTGAGGGAGGCAATTGTCCCCTTCTACTCCGCTCTTGTGAGACCCTACCTGGAACACTGTGTTCAGCCCTGGGGACTCCAGTACAAGAAGGACATAGACATGTACTAGTGTGACTCCAGAGGAGGGCCATGAAGATGGTCAATGGGCTGGAGCACCACTCCTGTGAAGACAGGCTGAGGGAGTTGGGGTTGTTCAGCCTGGAGGTTGAACTTTTCAGCCTGAAGGCTCTAGAGAGTTTATAGCAATTTTACATCAACCTTAGGGGGGCTACAGGAAAGCTAGAGAGGGACTCTGTCAGGGAGTGTAGTGATAGGAGAAAGAGTAATTGCTTTAAACTAAAAAAGAGTAGATCTAGATTGGACGTTATGAAAAATTCTTTATTCAGAGGGTGGTGAGGCACTGGAACAGGTTACCAAGTGAAGCTGTGGATGCCCCATCCCTGGAGGTGTTCAAGGTCAGGCTGGATGGGGCTTGGAGCAACCTGGTCTGATGGAAGGTATCCCTGCCCATGGCGTGGGGGGTTGGAATCAGATGATCTTTAAGGTCCCTTCCAACCCAAACCATTCTATGATCCAATGTAACCATTTCCTTCTGTCTGGAAACGTCTGTCTTTACAGTGTGAGGTCTGAGCATGTGGCTTTCAGTAGCTTTCTCCAATCACTTCTTGCAGCGTGAGCCACTTCAGCAGTGCTGCCTTGTGCTCTTGCCATGCAGCCCTGCCCATAGCAGCACTGTGTCTGAACTTGAGAGCCTTGTGGAGAGCAGAGCAAGAGTAAGAAATGAACTGGCTGATAGAAATGGGCTTGATTTAGGTAATGCCAAGTAATGAACAAGCTGCGGTTTCAGTGAAGGGTCAGTAATGCTCTACTGAAAGAGTAGAACTATAATTGATACATTTGGATATTTAGCAGAGGAAAGCAACCTGGAGCTTCTCCATCAGTTCCTCAGAATTACTTTTCCCAGCTGTGGAATCTCAGTTTTCTTGACCAGGGGAACAACAAAACCATCTAGCCTAACCACAGGAGATGGACGAGAGCAGAGCTTCCAGTGCAGAGCAAAGATACATCAAGTGCTGCTGTGGCTCTCTGAGGAGCCTGAGATCTCTTGCTTGCAGAGAGCTTACCAGGCAAGATGTGCTCCAGGTGCCCCAGATGTGCAGAAAGCAACAGAATACCTCCAGCCCCTGCTAGTTCCTCCTGCAGACTGTGCCTTGTCAATCCTTTATCAATGTGACTACAAGAGGATGAGCAGAGCCTGCAGCCAGGCCCCCCTCAGAGCTCTGCTGTGATCCACCCCACAGACGGATGGGGCAGAAGTGCTGCGGCTCTTCTTTCCCCTTCATATGTGTATGCAGGACAGGACATTTGCAAGACACTGCCTTAGAAGTGGCTGCCCAGGGTGCAACTCATCTCTCTTGGAATACTTTGAGCAATAGTGACCCCACCAGGCATCATTTCCCTGTTCTGCTGTGAACTCACATTTTATTTCAAGGTTGAAAATGTGTTTAATTTTCAGCTCCAGCCACTGGATATTGTTTTATCTTTGTCAGCCAGATGGAACCTAGGACCTAGGAGCTGAGGAGGAATGGAGACAGGTCGATGATGCAGGAAACGCCCCCCC
>CM021784.1:814906-847742 GCA_011076525.1 Nettapus auritus
CCCCCCCCCCCCCCACCTGCCCCACCTTCCCAGGTGCCCTTATGCAACAGGTTTGAGGCCCTGGAGCTCGAGAGAGCAGTGGATGAGGATGTGGAAGGAAGTTTAACCAGGAAGCCTAGGGCAAGGAAGTTTGCTCCACGCCTCAAGACTGCTTCCACCAAAAAGGAGAGAAGGGTGATCATTGTGAGTGACTCCCTTCTCAGGGGAACGGAGGGCCCTATCTGTCGGCCTGACCCTACCCGTAGGGAGGTCTGCTGCCTCCCTGGGGCCGGGGTCAGGGATGTTGCCAGAAAGCTTCACAACCTGGTTCGCCCCTCCGATTACTACCCACTACTGATAGTCCAGGCTGGCAGTGATAACATTGAGGAGAGAAGCCTGAAGGCTATCAAACGGGACTTCAGGGGGCTGGGACAGTTAGTGGACGGAGCAGGAGTACAGGTGGTGTTTTCGTCCATTCCTACAGCGGCAGGGAGGGGTTCAGAGAGGGCACGGGAAGCCCACATGATAAACACGTGGCTCAGAGGCTGGTGCCAACAAAGACGTTTTGGGTTCTTCGACCACGGGGCGCTTAACTCGGTATCTGGCCTGATGGCCGCAGACGGGTCCCAGCTGTCCCCAATGGGAAAACAGATCCTGGCCCAGGAGCGGGCAGGGCTCATTGAGAGGGCTTTAAACTAGGTAAGAAGGGGGACGGGGATGAAATAAAGCTTGTTGGAGGTGTGCCGGGGGAACAGTGGCTAGGCTGGGGGAGAAGGCAAAGGCTCAGCTGAAGTGCATCTACACTAATGCACGCAGCATGGGCAACAAGCAGGAGGAGCTGGAAGCCATTGTGCAGCACGCAGGCTATGACTTGGTTGCCGTCACGGAAATGTGGTGGGACCACTCATGACTGGAGTGCTGCCATGTCTGGTTATAGGCTCTTCAGAAGGGACAGGCAGCACGGAAGGGGTGGTGGAGTGGCTCTCTATATTAGAGAGTGTTTTGATGTCGTTGAACTTGAGGCTGGCAATGACAAGGTGGAGTCGCTATGGGTTAGGATCAGCGGAAAGGCCAACAAGGCAAGCATCCTGATGGGGATCTGTTATAGACCGCGAAACCAGGATGAGGGGACAGATGAGGAGTTTTACAGACAGGTGGCAGAAGTTGTGAAATCGTCAGCGCTTGTTCTTGTGGTGGACTTTAACTTCCCAGACATATCCTGGAAGCACAACACAGCCCAGAGAAAGCAGTCCAGGAGGTTTCTGAAGAGCATGGAAGATAACTTCCTGATGCAGCTGGTTGGTGAGCCTACCAGGGGAGGTGCCCCACTAGACCTTCTGTTCACTAACAGAGAAGGACTGGTGGGAGATGTGGTGGTGGGGGGCTGTCTTGGGCAGAGTGACCACAAAATGGTAGAGTTCTCGATACTTGGCAAAGTCAGGAAAGGGACTAGTAAAACCTCTGTCTTGGACTTCCGGAGCGCTGACTTTGAGCTCTTTAGGACGCTGGTTGGCAGAGTCCCTTGGAAGGTGGTTCTGAAAGACAGAGGAGCCCAGGAAGGCTGGGCGCTCTTCAAGGAAGAAATCTTAATGGCGCAGGAACGGTCTGTCCCCACGTGCCCCAAGACGAGCCGGCACGGAAGAAGACCAGCCTGGCTGAACAGAGAGTTGTGGCTCGAGCTTAGGAGAAAAAAGAGAGTTTATAATCTTTGGAAAAGAGAGCGGGCTACTCAAGGATGTTGTGAGGCGGTGCAGGGACAAAATTAGAAAGGCCAAAGCTCATCTGGAGCTCAATCTGGCTACTGCTGTTAAAGACAACAAAAAATGTTTTTATAAATACATCGATACCAAAAGGAGGACTAAGGAGAATCTCCACCCTTTACTGAATGCAGGGGAAAACTTAGTTACCAGAGATGAGGAAAAAGCCGAGGTGCTTAACGCCTTCTTTGCCTCAGTCTTTAGCAGCAAAACCAGTTGTTCTCTGGACGCCCAGTACCCTGAGCTGGTGGAAGGGGATGGGGAGCAGAATGTGGCCCCCACAATCCACAAGGAGATGGTTGGCGACCTGCTACAGCACTTGGATGTACGCAAGTCGATGGGGCCAGTTGGGATCCACCCAAGGGTACTGCGAGAACTGGCGGAAGAGCTGGCCAAGCCGCTTTCCATCATTTATCAGCAGTCCTGGCTATCGGGGGAGGTCCCACTTGACTGGCGGATAGCAAACGTGGCGCCCATCTACAAGAAGGGCCGGAGGGTAGACCCAGGGAACTACAGGCCTGTTAGTATGACCTGAGTGCCAGGGAAGCTCATGGAGCAGATTATCCTGGGCGTCATCATGCGGCACTTGCAGGGCAAGCAGGTGATCAGGCCTAGTCAGCATGGGTTTATGAAGGGCAGGTCCTGCTTGACAAACCTGATCTCCTTCTATGACAAGGTGACACACTTAGCAGATGGGGGAAAGGCTGTGAATGTGGTCTACCTTGACTTCAGTAAGGCATTTGACACCATTTCCCACAGCATTCTCCTCAGGAAACTGGCTGCCCATGGCTTGGACTGGCGCACGCTTCGTTGGGTTAAGAACTGGCTGGATGGCCAGGCCCAGAAAGTTGTGGTGAATGGAGTCAAATCCAGTTGGAGGCCGGTCACTAGTGGAGTCCCTCAGGGCTCGGTACTGGGACCAGTTCTCTTTAACATCTTCATCGATGATCTGGATGAGGGGATCGAGTGCACCCTCAGTAAGTTTGCAGACGACACCAAGTTAGGTGCGTGTGTCGATCTGCTCAAGGGTAGGAAGGCTCTGCAGGAAGATCTGGATAGGCTGGACCGATGGGCCGAGGCCAACGGTATGAAGTTCAACAAGGCCAAGTGCCACGTTCTGCACCTGGGGCACAACAACCCCAAGCAGCGCTACAGGCTGGGAGATGTGTGGTTGGAAAGCTGCCTGGCAGAGAAGGACCCGGGATTATTGGTTGACAGTCGGCTGACTATGAGCCAGCAGTGTGCTCAGGCAGCCAAGAAGGCCAACAGCATCCTGGCTTGTATCAGAAACAGTGTGGCCAGCAGGTCCAGGGAAGTGATTGTCCCCCTGTACTCGGCTCTGGTGAGGCCGCACCTCGAGTACTGTGTTCAGTTTTGGGCCCCTCACTACAAGAAGGACATGGAGGTGCTTGAGCGAGTCCAGAGAAGGGCTACGAAGCTGGTGAAGGGTCTGGAGAACAAGTCTTAGGAGGAGCGGCTGAGGGAGCTGGGACTGTTTAGCCTGGAGAAGAGGAGGCTCAGGGGCGACCTTATCGCTCTCTACAGGTACCTGAAAGGAGGCTGTAGCGAGGTGGCGGTTGGTCTGTTCTCCCACGTGCCTGGTGACAGGATGAGGGGGAATGGGCTAAAGTTGCGCCAGGGGAGGTTTAGGTTGGATCTTAGGAAGAACTTCTTTACCGAAAGGGTTGTTAGTCACTGGAATAGGCTGCCCAGGGAAGTGGTTGAGTCCCCATCCCTGGAGGTCTTTAAAAGGCGTTTAGATGTAGAGCTTAGGGATATGGTTTAGGGGATGATTTGTTAGAGTTAGGTCAGAGGTTGGACTCGGTGATCTTGTAGGTCTCTTCCAACCTAGACTATTCTGTGATTCTGTGAACTACATTGTTTTGCCATTCAGTGTGTTTGCCCAGTGCACATACCCCCCACAGTGATCTGGTTCCCACATAGCCCTCCACATGACGTATGGAATAAGAAACAACCCCCAAATATCAGATCATCAGGATTATTTTCTGTTCTTTGATCATGTTGGAGCCTCTTGTTTGAACTCGTGTCCAAAATTACGGTGTTGTCCCTGGAGAGTGAACTTCAGAGCAGTCTGTGTTGTCTAGGTAAGGCTCTAAGAGTTGTGTCCAGAGACCAAGGTCTCTTCCGTGCTTCTCTCTGATAATTTTATACATCAAGGGATCTTGTTATCGCTTGGGATCGACATTGCACTTAGCACTCCTAGCAATACAGTTTGTGTGGTGATCCCCACGTTCTTCTTGGAGACAGTCTCCCACTCTAGGTTTACTCCACACATGTCACTGACAGATCCTTCACCTCTGCTTGGCTGAGCTGAAAGGCATTGTAAATCCCCTGAAATCTGTCAGCTTTGATCCATCTAAGATGTGTCATGTCTGTCTCATGTGATGCAAGTTTTAAATAAAAATGGCATGTCATGTTAAACAGGATGTCAGAGTGCTGCTCGTTGGCTTTATCAGCCAGCCCTGTAGTGTTATTAAAAAGATAACAGCCTGTTTTGTAAAATCTTTTCTCTCCTGATCCAGTGCTGGCTGACAGTTTCATCAGAGCTGTTGCAGTGACAGAGGAATGAGTCTTCCCATGATTTTACCCAGCCAGGTCCTTCTTTCCAGTCATTCCCTTTTACCTTTTTGAAACAGCTTTTCATCTGTCAGGCCAAGCCCCTCCCTAGTCTGGCACAAAATCTCAAAGAATGTGATGATGTTCCCAGCTCTGTGCTAGGATGAGACGCAGAAGGGGAGATGAGCTGGACTGAGGGCTTTCAAGTGTCTCCTGGGTCCCAGGCACTGCTGTGGGTAGAGGAGAAACTGTGGTGTGGAGGCAGGAGTGAGGTTGCTGTGGGACTCAACTGTGTTTGGAGGAGTTTCAGCAACCTCAGTTCACTTCTGGGGCTAGAAGAAGAGGTGTGAGGTGCAGGGGCCTCCGAGTTGTGGCATGGTGTTAATTACATACAGTTCACCTGGGACACAGGCTGGGGCCCAGGGGCTGCTGGTGGCTCCCTGAGCTTTGTAGGGTCACTGGGGAAGGCACTGCAACCCCCCCCTACCTCCCCCCGACCCTGTGGCTGCCACAGGCATGCACATGCAGCAGCAGAGTGGGGTGTTGGGTGGGCAGACAGACGGGGAAAGGTGCTGGGAGTGTCAAGCCCCACATCCCAGCAGACCTGGGCTCGTGCCTTTTTTAGGACCTTGCTTGGGGTTCGCCATTGGCAGCCTGCTCCAGCCACCCGGGCAAAGACAGACCAGTCCCGGCTGGTGCATCCCTTCCCCATAGCTGCCAGGCTTACTGGGCTGCTGAGCGGGTGCCGCGTGGCTTGGGCTCTGCTGGTCGGTAGCAGCAGTTTGGATACCTGGGTGTGTGCGCCTTTCTACTCATCTTCCTAACCCTGGCTCGCCGGGCTGCAGCTGGGAGCCTCACAAGGCCTCCTCCAGCTCCTGGCTGTGCTGCTGTGCCTGGACAGTGCCATGCCAGAAGTGCCTGGCCTGGCCTGTGGCGCCCATGATGCTCACTTGCTGCCGCTTGCTGTTACAGGCTTGTCAGCACCGGTGCCCAGAGGCAGGAAGGGGAAGAAAACGAAGAACCAGATGCTGCTTCCTGAGATAAAGAATGCAGACTGGCTTGCTACGTGCAACCCTGAGGTGGTCCTGCATGATGACAGCTACAAGAAGCACCTCAAACAGCACTGTAACAAGTGAGTGCAGGAGCCCGCAGCAGCTTCTGTGTGCCATGGGCTGAGGTCCTTTAGCATGGAGGGGGTGGGAGAGAGCCATGAAGGGCTCAGCCCGTGCAGATCATCATGCTGGGCTGCTCTCAGGGTGCTCCTCCTGGTGATAAGACAGGAGCAGTGTTCTGGGTAGCAAACCTGTGGCCACAGGGCCCAGCAAAGTGCAGGGCCAGGGACTGTGGCATGGCAGGGTATGGCCGGTGCCTACCCTGCAAGGGGACAGATGGCTTTGAGAAAGTGTGTCGTCCCATGTGGGAAAACACAGCGCCGGGGGCAGGTTTCCCTGCCCTCACTGACCCTCACGGTGTGCCCCTGCAGATGCTCTAGCAAGGGCCTTTGAGTCAGACCCTCGGCTGGCTTTGAGCACCTGCATGCTAGTGTGTGTTCCTCTGTGTGTCTGGGGCAGGGTTCTGCTGCGGGTGCGGATGCTCTACTACCTGAAGGCCGAGGTGCTGGGGGAGGCTGCTGACAAAGCCTTCGAGGGCACCCCTGCCAGGTAGGAACTTACAGTGAACCCCAGCATTGCTTCTTATGGGAATGGTGGTGGCGCTCTAGCAGTGTCACAGCCATCCAGCCCAGTCTTCTCTGGGCTCAACGCAGTTCCAGGAGAGCAAGGTGCTGCAGCCATATCCCCAGGTCTTGCTCAGGCAAAGCTTCATCCTTCGGTGGCAGCTGTTGTTTGAGCAGTGCTGAGGTCACAGCACCAGTATGGGCATGGTGAGGACACTTAGGGACTCCCTGCAGGAAAATGTCTCCAAGTGCTGCCTGATGAATTGGTCTTTAATCTTAAAGCGGGGGCCTGCAGAGACTGTGCCCACCTCCCAGGGCCAGGTGTCAGAGCGGAGTGCGTCCCATTGCTGTGGCCTGCAGTGCCTTCCCACCCCACTTTTGTAGGGGCTCTGTTAGTGATGCTGAGCCTCCCAGCCTCCTGACTCAGCTCTTGGTGCTTCAGAGAGGACTGTGATACACTCAGCTTAACTTCCTGGAGCAGGGGCAGCTGCCTTCCCCAGGGCTGTTTGTACCTGCACAGCTCCGTCAGCATAACTTTGGAGGGGGCATTGCAACCCACCCTGCCAGATATGCAGTTCCTTTGGGTCTCGTTGTCCTGAAGTGGTTTCTTCCAGCAGACAGAAGCTCTGTTCCCCTGGTATTGCTCAGGTGAGAGGGCAGAGGGGCTGTGCTCTCTCCCCATCTCTGGAGAAAGGGTGAGGAAGGCAGTGGAGCAGACACTAGCAGTCTGACCCCAGGGGGCCACACTTGTCAGGCCAGCCTTGCATTCCTAACTGCCCCCGAGCCAAGGAGCAGATGTTCCTGTCTCCCTCCTCCCCTGGGTGTGCAGTGCCCAGTGTGCTCCAGTGCCTGGTGAGGCTGGGAGAGGAGCAGTCATGCCTTGTCTGCTACAGAGAGCTGGATGTGCTGCTGCCGGACATCGACTATGTGGAGATCCCAGTGGACTGGTGGAACGCTGAAGCTGATAAATCTCTGCTCATTGGTGTCTTCAAGCACGGTATGTACTCTGCTGGTCTGGTGGGTGCCAGTGCGTGAGAGGGACCCGAGCAGCTGGCCAGGGCTCCAGGATCCAAAGTGGATGTGGTTGTGTGCTCTTATGTCCATGTGAGGTGGCAGAGCTGCAGCTGTGTGTGCTGCAGCCACACAGGGCCGAGGCAGATCTCCAGTCACCAGCGGCTGCAGCGCTGCCAGCTTGTTTGGGTGGTGAAGCAGGCACACCACGATGCTGAGAGTGGTGTGCCTGATCTCGTGGCAGACACTGCTCTGGTTTCGCAGAAGCTGTGTGCACTTGCCACGCAGGGGCAAGGTGGAAGGCACAGAGCCTCCACTGGCTCCCCAAGGCCTGTCATGAAGTCCTCCTGCAGCTTCCAGGAGCCATGGGGTTGTTTAAGCCCAGCTCCAACCTGCTATGGTTGCTGTGCACGGCTCTGTGGGCATTGTACTGCATCCGAGGCAGGGCTGCATGGTGGGACAAAAGACTGATCTTTCTCTTTGCCAACTGCCCAGGGGCTGCAGCGCAATTAGCAGCCTTTGGGAAAGGGTTCTGCATTTCTCTGGGTGACAAATGCTCTCATAGCAGCACAAATAAGAGTGTGAGAGCCAGATGGACATTTGGAGGTTCACCTGAACCAGGCTCAGGCCTGGTCTTATGCTGTCTTTCTCCTCCTGGCTGTGGCCACTGGCAGGTTACGAGAGGTACAACGCCATGCGGGCAGACCCAGCGCTGTGTTTCCTGGAGAAGGTGGGCATGCCAGATGAGAAGCTGCTCTCTGCAGAGCAGGGCGTCAGCGACGGGGCTCAGGACGCTGCTGAAAGGTGGGCAGGTGATGGAAGTGAGCCCTTGCGGGTTGTCCAGCTCACTCCTGGGGGCCACGTTAGAAGTGGGGTGGTGCTGAGGGATGAGCTGTGCTTACAGAGGGCAGTTAGGGGAGAAGGAAGCAGATGTGGATGTGAGCACAGCAGGCAGCAGGGAAGGCAGGTGGGAGCTGGCTGCCTGGTACAAGTCAGAGGGTTGGCCCTGCTGGTACCCCGCTTCTGCAGACAGCAGGCACTGCCAGGGAGGCGGCACTGCTACTGCCAGGGACTAATCCACTGTCTTACCCAGGGGCAGCATGGAAAAGGAAGACAGCAGTGGAGAAAAAATGGAGGGGCTGCCAAAGCAGGAGGTGAGTGAGATTCACAGTGATCGATGCACACCTGCTGCTGCCCTGCCTGCTGTTCTGCCTCACACTGCAGACTTGGCTCAGCTCTGCCATGGCGTGCCGGTGAACCAGTGCTGCCTGTGTCCTTGCCCTGTGCAGGAGTTGCTGTGCCAAGCACAGGCTCTGTCCCATGTCATTTCTGTCTGCTGGAGCACAGCTGCTTCCTGCTGACCTGGACAGCATCTGCCTCATAGGGAGCAGAGAGTGATCAGGGGCTGGGGTTAGCCAGTGATCCTGGCTCTCGCACTCGGCTTCAGGAGCCACTCAGGGCCTTGGCAAAGGAGCCACAAGGATGCTGAGAGAAATGGCCCTGGTGGAGAGGAGGAGCAGTGGACCAGGCGACACATGGGGGTGTGGGGTTTGTTTGGAGGCTGTCAGTGCCAGTACAGCCCATGTCATTGTGATGGACCTCACGCATGGGCTCAAAACACTGTTCACCTGAACTGTCGTCTCCCCTCTCCACACTGCTCTGATCCCGTGTGCTGAGGGATGTGTGTGAGGGCACAGGACATGTGGCCCTGCCAGTCCTGCAGCCCCAGACCCTTCCAGGGCCACGGAGCTGAGGGAGGGGCAGCAGGGGCTTCAGTGTAGGTCTGGAGAGGTCCCTGCTGATGGCTTCTTTCTGCAGGACATCGTGGCTGCTGGTGTGGGCGAAGCTGGAGAGAAGCGGGATGAGCCATCGGCAGGTGAGGCTGTATTTCCCACGGCGTGGCATGTTGCTGCCTGGGGACTGGCACAGGACAGCCTGAGCCAGAGCACTGGCACAGGCACTGCTGAGGTCAGGAAGGGGTTAGGAATGTGCTGGCCTGTGGCAGTGGTTGAGAGCTTAACCTGAGTGACAGTGGTCACCCTCTTACCAGGCTGACAAGCAGATGAAGGGAAGAGGAGGTTCGTTTGAAGCCCATTTGGCATCCAGTCTATAGAAGAACTGTAGGAGGAGTGTCTGGCTTTGCTTTGCCATAGCCCAGCACAACTGTGACAAGAGCATTTGGGGGTGGGAGCACAGATGTGCTCTGAGAGCCTTCGTTATGCAACACCCAGGGATGGGCCCTGTGACAGGGCAGTCATGGTCCCAGAAGAGAGTGGTACCAAAGCCAGCCATGGGTGCTGGAAGCTGTTAGCCTGTCCTTGCTATGCAGTTGCCTGTGCAGGGTCTGTGCTGGCAGTGCAGTGGGCAGTGCTGGCGGATGCCATGGGCTGGCCAGCCGCTCTGCTGAGCAGGTGTGAGGCAGAGGGAGTCCTGGGGGATGGAGACCTCTCCTCTGCTTTGCTTGGCTCAGAGCCATTGTTTCTACCCCAGTCTCGATCTGCCTCTGGGCCCTCTCTGAAGGAAGCTCAGACACAGTGAGCGTGTGAGCCAGCAGCTTTAAGGGTACAAAGCCCAGGGTACACAGCCCCCCTTTCCCAACTATGGTCACTCATGCTCCTTGGGAGAAGACAAGAGGGAGCTCTCAGAGCCGGGCAGCAGCATGCGTGAACTCGTGGCTTTGCAGTGTGCATTAAATACTAATGTCCTTGCTGATGTTTGAAGCCCAGGATGGCTCCGACTCAGACAGATCCTGCTGGCCTGTCTCATCTGCCCTCACAGCCAGACTGCGGCGGCTCGTCACTGTCTACCAGCGCTGCAACCGCAAAGAGCTGCCTCCCCGCGCCGAGATGCTGGTGCCCGGTAACCATGGATACTGGCTGCAGGACGAGATGTTCAGGAGAGCCTCGGAGATGGACTCAGTGAACAAAGAAATGCAGAAAAGGTAACAGAGCAGCAGACCCAGGCGGAGGGTCCTTTTCAAGGCTGACTTACGCCTGCTGAATTCGCTGCCCCCCTGGGTTTACCAAGGTGGATCTCAGCAAGGCTGGCTGTGCAGCCAGCTGCCAGCGTGACGCAGGTGTGTGGGTCCTTCCTGAGCCTGGGAACTCTGCTCCCAGCCACAAAAGGAGCCTTGGGACCCCAGCTGCCAGCGCGGCCCAGGGATCAGCCTCCATTGTAGTTTGTAGGTAGCAGCTGGTGACAGCATGAAAGGAAGCTGGGGATGTCTCTCCAGGGTCAAATCCAGCATCTGCTGGGCCAGGGATTGCCCTCCAGCAGAGTGGGTACTGCTGAGGATTTTTGTGCACTCAGGACTCATCGTGGATGAGGGGTGGCGGATGGCTGCTGTCACAGCCTGCATGCTTAGACTTTCCAACCCTCATGGCTCACACACCACGGCATTAGCCTCCTGTTAGTAGCCTCAGGAGCCAGGTGGTGGCATATTGCAGCGTTCTCCCATTTTGTTGTGTTCCAGCAAGCGGAAGGCTGCAGGACCATAGACTGGCACCCAGAGTGGCTCTGCAGAAGCTGGACAGGGTGTGAGGCAGGGTGGCACTTCCTACATCACTGCTAGTCCCCAGCACCCAGCTCTGGCATGTCCTGCACTGCAGGACCTCTCTGTTGACAACAGCACTCACTGGTGCTGTGTTCTGTGAATGTGTCCGTGCTGCGTGAGCCCACGTAACCATCTGGTGTCTGTGCTGCCCTGTGACAGGAGTTCAGTGATTTAGCTACACCTTGGCTGAATTCTCCCCTTTCACCCATTTTGAGCATATCTTTTTGTCATTTAACTTGCTTCTTCCTAGTTCTTCTGCCATGAGAATCTCTGATGCACTTTTACATTCCCACTTGCCTTTAACTGCCCCTGAGGGTGTTACTGGAACCGCAGCATCCCTCTGCTCACTGCATGGTTGTATGGAAGCTGCTCCAGCCCACTGATCCTCTTCCAGTTGTACCATCTCTTCTCCAAGGTGGGGGACACCAGTGTTCCTCACAGTGGTCAAGATATGGCTGTGCTGTGGACACCACGACAGCCTGATATTTCTGCATTTTAACTCTGTGGTCCCCTCACAGGTGTGTCCTAGGTAGCTTCTACTAGCCTTTAATTTGAAGCATTGTAACAAGCTCCACTTTGAGCTCAGTGGTTTGGATCGTTGATTTTTTATTGACTTCCTTCATGTTATTTTTGGTTTGGGAATAAAACAACGCTGCAGAATACTCACAGCCTCTGGAAACGGGTGGAAATGCTAATCTAGGTGTATTTTGCTGCTTTTGGAGCACTGGGAGCTGTCATCACTTCTGATCTCCCTTGACATGTACCAGCTGCTTGCAGGCACTGGCACAGAGACGTAATTCAGAGGAGTTCAGATTTGACTTTAAGACTTCTTTAGCACACGGCACTCACCTACTGCCGTGACCTGCTCCTGCTCTTGCCCTACTTTTTGTATCCTAACCTCTTCTCTGTAGCCTGCTTTTCTGTGCTCTGTCTGCCCAGGGCTGTATATACCCAGTGTGCCCTTCAGCATTTCTGTCCTGGCTCATTCCTTTGCCTGATCCCCATGAGATGAAAGCTCAGAGGGTCTGAGGCAGGGTGAAAATTCTGTAACCGTGCTGTAACTGAAAACCTCCATCACCAGGGCTGCTTTCCTTTAATGAGGAGGGGGTGACACCTACCCCTGCCACCCAGGAATCCTGCTGACTCCTGTTGTCAGGGTGGCTGGTGGTTGTTACTAGGACCCTAATGACAAAGTCCTGGCTCACCTCCTGAAGAGGCTGGATGAGAGCTTTGTCTGCAAGGACCGTACTTTCAATTTCCTGGTACATAGAGTTGACTTTTCCATGGAGGTCAAGAGACCAACCTCAATGTGGCAGAAAGCAAGTAGGGGTGACAGCTTTGTGCTTCTACAGAAGCTGGGCTGGAGCCTGTGCCCCATTGGCAGCACAGACATGAACTGTGCTGCTTTTTGGACACCACAGTGAGCCAAGAGTCAGACTGCCCATGGCCTTCACTCCTCCTTGCTATACATCTTAAGACCTCAGGATCTCAGTGCTCCTCCTTAGTGTGCTCCTCCTGCCAGTACCCCCAAAACTGCTGCGCAGTAACTCTGATCCTCTCAGCCTGGTGTCTTGCCCATGCTGGCACTAGCACATGTTTCAGTGGCATTTCACATCTTCTTCTCTACCCCACAGATGGACCAGGAGGGAGCAGGCAGATTTCTACCGCACCGTCTCCTCCTTTGGGGTCATCTATGATCAAGAGAAAAAGACCTTTGATTGGACTCAGTTCCGAGCCATCTCTCGTTTGGAGAAGAAGACAGATGAGAGCCTAGAGAAGTACTTCTACAGCTTTGTGGCCATGTGCAAGAATGTCTGTGGTCTCCCGCTGTGGAAAGAGGATGGTAAGTGAAAACTGTATGGCCTATGTGGGAGGTCTGTGTAGCCATGGGCCAAAAATTGTCACATTAGAGCTCCTGTCATGGAGCAGAACAGCAAGGGAGGAGTTTCAGGAAGAGTAGGAGGTAGCAAGAGTCATGGGTTTGCAGGAGACACCTGCATTTTTGGCTGCCCTCCCACCACTCTGTACCGCCTCTCTGGTGCAAGAGGAAAGTAGAGCTGCCAGACAGGCTTCAGCCCCTGTTCTCACACATGTCATGGAGTTATCCCATGAAATCGCACTTAATTTTATCCAAGATAGTGACCTTTAGTTGTGAGGGAGAAGTAGAGAAGCAGCAGTTCATATCACTTCCACACTGGAGCTGAGGGTTGCTTGTGCAGTTTGTGTTGCTTTCTGTCCAAGCACCTCTTTGCTAGGATGGACAGAGTCTGCACACTGCCCTTGCTGCTGCCCCGCTATTTGAGGAGCTCTCCTGCAAAGCAAAAGGGGTCTGAAGCTACCACAAGACACTTGGGAAGCCTAGCCAACACACTGGGAATCTCTTCTGGGAGCACCCAACATAACCCCAGAAATTAGGCACACACAGGATATGGCAGATGAAAAGCTGCTTGGCTGCTGTTTAAGCACAGTGATTTGCTTCTAATGGCAGCAGAAGGGATCTCATCTCAGACCTACCTGGAGGTCTGGTCTTGTGCACAGTTCCTTAGAGAAGTGTGTTAAAGCCTTAGGTATGGGTATGTAGGTGTTACTCATGAAAAGAGCTGCATGAGCTGAAAGACTCCCTTCTCTCAGAACCTGCTGAAGGACTGCCAGAGGCGCACACCCCAGGGAGCCACTCTCCATGCAGCACTGCCGGCTCTGAGGGAGCAGAGCTCAGGCAAGATGTTGAAATCCTCTGCAGCCAAGTGCCTCTCTTGGTCCAGCTGATCAAGTTGAGAGTTCACTCTAATGTGGCCATTTGGTGGCAAATGAATGGAAGGTGGTGACACTGGGAAACTCAGTCTCAGTGGTGGCATCAAGCACTGCCTCCCACCTCACCTGCAGTCTGAGCAAGAGTTAAGACTCATCTAGCTTATCACTGCCTCTGAGTAACCCTCACCATCCAGTGTAATGGGGCCTTGTTTTATTGTCCCCGTTGTAGGTCCCCCTGACCCTGACATCTATGTGGAGCCTATTACAGAGGAACGCGCTGCCAGAACCTTATACCGCATTGAGCTTCTGCGAAAGGTGCGCGAGCAGGTGCTCAAGTGTCCACAGCTCCACGAGCGGCTCAAGCTGTGCCGGCCGAGCCTCTACCTGCCAGTGTGGTGGGAGTGTGGCAAACATGATCGGGACCTGCTAATCGGCACCGCCAAGCATGGCCTGAATCGTACTGACTACTACATCATGAATGACCCTCAGCTGTCTTTTTTAGATGCATACAGGAACTATGCCCAGCATAAAAGAACAGGGATCCCTGGCTCAGAAACCCTGTGCTGCCTTTACCAGACTAACTCCAAACTCTACAGTTCCCCTTTATATAGCCAGGTGGACCAGACTTGTGAATCCCTGGAGAACGAAGCTGAGAGTCAGATCAAGCTAGAAAGCGTTGACAACACTATGTCCCAGTCTGGGGGCAGCCCGCCAGATGCAAACTGTGAAACATTCATGTCTAAGGTTCGGGACATCATTTCCAGTAGCTATGATGAGAGCTCTCTGCCGGACTCACTGATGTGCATGATGTACGATGAGAAGGCCTGTAACAGCGAACAAAGCTCCCTTGCCCGAGACAGCCCAAGTTGCACAGATATTGGAAGTGGCATTGCTAAACTCTCTGAGGGCAAGCTAGAGGGGGACGAGGATCCTTCCAGCTGTGATGCAGAGGCCATGAGAGAGACTTCCTTCCTGGAGGGATTGCAGGTTGGCTGTGACCAAATGGACAGTCAGAATGGAGAAGCTGAGCCCTCACCGTCTACTCCCGAAAGTGACCCTTCACGGAGCATCCCAGCAGAGCTCTGCGAAGCCTTGCAGCAGAAGAGAGACCTCACCAGCCCTGCGCCAGTGCTGCCTGAGCACGGTGCCATGGAAGGAGTCATAAGCATGGGGCTGTATGGTTCTGGTCTTCATAACTATGACATGAAGGTTCCTCCTGAGCAGAGGTTCATTAATCTGCTGCAGGAGAAAGGAATGGAAGCAAAGTCAGCCCCAAGTCAGAGCCACAGTGAGGAAGATGAGGAGGAGGACGAGGACGATGATAACTCTGAGGCAGCAGCAGATGTTGCAGAAGACTTGAGTGGTCCAAGGACCAGAGCTGGTTGTGACCCTGAGACTAAAGAACTGGGGGGCGAGGAGCAGAGCCCTGGCCTCCCCACATCTGAAGACACTTGCCCTGAAGCCGTGAATGGCGAGAGAGAGTCCCTGGGGCTAGGGACACTCGAAGGCCCTGGGGAACATGGGCCAGAGGGAAGGGAGAACCACAGCCTGGAGGAGGACAGCACTCTGCAGGACTTGCCTGGCCAGGCTCAGAGCCAGGCTTTCAGCCCACCTGCACCTCCAGTGGGACCCCCAGGGGCAGAACCTCCCCATGCCAGGGAGGAGGACTGGGGACAAGGGTCCGAGGGGCAGGCAGGCTGTAGAGAAGCCCTGCACCCCGAGCCCCCAGGGATGAAGCAAGAAGAGTGTGAGATGAGAGATGAGGATGAGAAAGCTGGCGGCAGCCTGAGTCAAGGTAGGTTTCTGAGAGCTCCCTCTGGTTGACAGTCACCTCCGACTGGTATGGGAGGGCCTGCTGTCCTCAGCGCCAAAGCCTTGAGGCTGTCCAGCCTGCTGGAGCAGCCACCCCTCTGCAGGCACTGGGGCCCTTCTAGCTGATGTGACTGGGGAGAAATGAGTTGGTGGCAGGGCTTGCCAGGACCGCCAGCAGCCCTTCAGCGAACGGCTCTCTCTGGTAAGGCCCCTGCCCTCCTCGCCTGCCCACCCAGGGCTCTGGCTGTGCCACTGGGGAAGGTGTGAGGGCTACTGCAATAAAAGCCCCAGAACTCAGCTCACGGGAGTACCAGTCTGCCCACTCCTGACTGGTGTGGGCAGCCTGCTACAGCCCAGGACTGCTGCATTTCTTGGTCACTGGTTGGGGAATGGGATTTGTGTGGGGCCTGCTGGGTGCTGGGCTGGGAAGGTGGGAAGAGGTGCTACCTGAGGTGGTAGGGGAGGGAGGGTGATTATGGGCTCTGTTCTGTCATTTTCTCAGATGGTCTGGAGAAGTACTCAGAGGAAGAGAGCAAGAGTTTGACTTCTGTCGTGCCCGGGGAGATTGATGATCTTCAGGATGCCCGGGCACCAACCATAGCCCAGCTTTTGCAGGAAAAGACACTTTACTCCTTCTCTGAATGGCCTAAGGTGAGTTAAAAATGAGTGCTATTTATATTGCAAATGTTACTGCCTCATCCTGACAAGCAGAGGCTCACACAGCCCCAGCTCTGCCTCCTCCTGCTCTTCATGTGGCTCCCCATGGATGCTCTGGCTCAGGGTGCTCTCACCAGGCCACTGAGCGCCTGTCCCAGGGCAGTTCCTTGCTGAACAGAGGTCACAAGGGTTGGGTTTGTCCTTGATTCTGAGGTGACATACGTGAGTTAAAGTCATTCAAGTCCCAGCCTGCCATTGTCTAATCCTCTTTGCAGGACCGCGTGATCATCAATCGCATTGACAACATCTGCCATGCCATCCTGAAGGGCAAGTGGCCTTCCTCTAGCCAGCAGTTTGAGACTCAGAGCCTGATAGCAGCCCCAGCAGTAGCCAGCAATGCCGGCAGCAGGAACAGCTTTGCAGAGTCAGAAGCCCCTGATCCCAGCTTCAACAACGGAGTGTTAATCTCCCAGGTACAAAAGGTGAGGGGGGCCCTTTGACATGGACAGGTTTAGGACCCTGTCATGAAGCATTGCCCACAAGTGCTCAGTAGTTTCCTAATCAGGGCCTGGGTTTTCACTGCCTCTTGGTGCCACTTGTGATCCATGTGAGAAAAATCTCAATAATTTTCTTTAGACAGGATCTTTGGTGAAGCTATTTTATTTGTGATTGCAATGGTGGGCGTCCTGCAAACAGAAGCGCACAGTAAAAGTTTATTATAACTCTCTATCCCCTATTACCCGACACATGATTTCTCCCCTGTTTCCTCATGGGCTGAGTACTACGGGTTCACAACGTACTCAACACATTTCTATACCATATGTGTACAATTTTGTTTGACCAGCTGTTAATTTCTCCTTTTCCTTTCTTTTCCTTCTTATGACTAGAAGGCCTGTGATTTTTGTTTTTACTGATGTCTTACTGCTGTCCTGTTTTTCTAAGCTATCCTCCTTATTTTGGGACAGTGGGACCTTCCCCTTATCAGCTTAACATACTCCCCACTGCTATGCTGCACAATCACTTTTGAATTTGCAAGGTTAGTAGAATTTTCCACTGCAAAAACACCTTCTATTGTGAAAACACAACTTCATTTCTTGCATCCGTAACACAAAGCTTAGGCCACTCGGTCCCCCCCAGTGAGGGGCTAAGACCCCTGCGCTCTCAGCACCCTGGCAGCCTGCTCCCCTCCTGGGGGGGAGGCTGTTCAGTGGCAGCTCCACAGCTCCTATGGCTGCAGAGGGGCTTCCAGAGTTGCTGCTGAAACACCTGGCATGGTCAGGGAGGACAAGAGGACAGTGTCCTGCTGTCCCAAAGGAAAGGGTGCAGGAGAGGGCGCTGCCCCATGAGTCTCTCATCTCTCACTGCTGGGATAAGCACAGAGCCAGAAGCGGCTGGCCTGGGACCCCAACACCTTCCTCCAGCAGCTGGTGGAGCACCCAGGGTTAGAGCATCTTGGGAGATGGATGTTTGCGTGAGGGTGCCGCTGCACCATTCCCACACAAGGTGAGGTGCGATGTGCCCAGGGAAAGGGGCAGAGACGCAGAAGAGCCTGACTGCTAGCTCTGTGTGTTGGTTTGAAGAGCTGTGGTCCATGGCAGTGCACGAGCAGCTGTAAACCTCTCTGTGGCTTTGTTCCACACAGGAAGGCTTCCTGACCCCTGCCTTTGCGAAGGATGAGCGGAAACACAGGAGGCTGTACGAGTTCGAGGTGGAGAGAGATGCCAAACAGAGGAGCTTGGAGCAGTTAGCAGCAACCCACATTCATTCTCCCATTGTGCTGAACGGCTGGCGTGAGGCAGCTGTGGACTTGTCCAGAAACTCTGATGGGTCCCCAGGGAACTCCTCTCCGTTCCCCCTGAATACAAACATGCCCAAACTGGGGACTGCGAACACCCTCCAAGGCTCCCTGGGCATGGACTTATCTGGCATTCTCCAGGCAGGGTTAATCCATCCTGTCACAGGACAAATTGTAAATGGCAGCCTCCGAAGAGATGATGCTGCCATGAGGAGGAGACGGGGCAGGAGAAAAAATGTAGAAGGGATGGACCTCATCTTCTTGAAGGAGAGGCCTCTTCCAACAAGGCTGCAGGTGGGTCAATGCTTCCCCCTTCACATGGCCCTGATGCAGTCAGCACAATTTGTCTCATGGTCCAGCTCTCCTCTACCAGATCTGCTGCCCTTGATGCAATGTGGGGCCTCCTCCAGGAGAGCTTGGCTTGTGCTGGAGCAGGCAGGAGCAAATACTGCTCCAAGGAGGAAGGGAAGTACCCTCTGTCTTGCAACACTGGAGTGTTTGAGTCCTGATAAGCATCATCACAAGCAGCTGTTCCAGATCAGGGAGGGTATGAGGTTAGAGAACATGAGAAAAGGTCCATGACAGCATTTGAGTTGTTGCCAAGAGGCTTTTGCATCCCTTTTCCTTCTGCCGTGGGATCCACTCAAGGAAGAATGAGCACTGGGAGCAAGAGCAGTCCCTTTGGACCACTTTTAGGAGTGATCCTGGGAGAGAGTCAGTTCTCCTGGTCATAAAGGTGTTTCCAGGCAAAATGCAGAACCATCTCCCATCTCTCTGCCCTCTGTGCTGGCAGTGCTGGGAGCTGAGTGGAAGCATAACATGTTGGTAGGTGGTGATTTAAAGAACAGGCAATGGGAATATGGGATTCCAGCCAGTGGAGGCAGATGAGTTGCTTTGGGATCTCTCTGTGGGTGCGATTGCATTACTGCGTGCTGCTGATGAGCTCCCCTGGCTCTTCCCTTCACCTCAGGACGTTCAGGAAGATCAGCCACAGCCTCCCCAGAACAATCCCCTCCCAGATGGGCCGGTTGCTGCTACCTCAACTCCACAGCCGGTCCCAGCTGCAGGCAGCCAAGCAGAGAAGGCTGTCCCAAATAAGAGTCTCCTTGACTGGCTCCGTCAGCAATCCGACTACACACTCGACGTTCCTGGCTTCGGCACAGTAAGGGTGGCCTTTGGTCGCATGTATGTGTGTGTCTTTGTCTGCCCTGTCTGCTGCTGTCTTTAGTGTTAGTTTTTCTGTGGTTGTTCTTGAGTTCAGGGCTTCCATGAAGCGTCTCAAAACTCAGCCTCTTTCCCTGCACCATGGCTTGCAGTGTTCGTCAAGGCTGTGTCACATTTTTGGGAGGTGGGCATGGGTCGCTGTGCAGCAACAAAAACCTCTTGCTGAGCTGCGTGCTCCTGCCCCAAGGTCTGTTCTCCAGTTCCAGACCAGGGCATCCAGCTGCCCAGTGACACGCAGAATTAGTCTGATGTCTTCAGAAACATCAGGGATAGGGAGAGAAACAGAAAGAGGCATTTGGGATGCTCAGGGCCTAAGAGTTCCCTTGCATATGGGGTCATTTTAGGCAGTGTTGTATTAGATGAGGCCCTCAGAGAGCAGGTTCTCTGCAGGGCAGTGTTCCTTGCTTTAAAAACTGAACCAAAGCCACTGCATTGCAGGCTGCACAGGCTGTGGGCACATAGCCACAGGCACTGTCAGAGAGCAGAGTGGCAGTGAGTGGAATGCAAAATCTGTCTGACTATGCTGGCAGTATCAGGAACATCCACCTCTTGGTTTCACAGGTTGATTTGCTCCTCAGGTTTCAGCCTATTTAGCCTATTAGACGATGTGGTAGGCAGAGCACAGACTGCAGAACAGAGGAGGAAGTAAATGTGATAACATGCATAAAAGACTGCATCTTAGTCGCAGTAGATTGTGTGCCTGAAGTAGAGATTCCCTGGAGCTTGCAGTGCAGGAGCCCGGAGTACAGGCGAGATGCGTAGTGTTCTGGGGCTCTTTATTGTTGAGAGATGAGGAGTTCAGTGTTTGCTTGGGCAGGAGGACACTTGCTTTTCACAATCCAGAGACACACACAGGTCTGTGCCCAAGGCCAGGCTCTCAGGAGCACTGCTAGAAGCAGTCAGATGGTGGAACAGGAGTGAAGGTGCCTTTCCACCACTTTCTGTTGCCCTTGCCTCCTGTGAGGGCTTACTGGAGCTCACATTGTCTGGCCATGCTGGTGGTGAACCTCCTGCTCCCAACAAGCTGTCTGGGCATTTCAACTCAGCACTGTGGGATTTCCATATCAGGACAGGTGTCCTCTTTCTAGGGAGGTCAGTTTGAAAGCTGTGTTATGGTCCTGGAGCAGCTCAGTCAGGTTTCTCAAAGGCCAGACCATGCTCAAGGCTTTTTCTTTGACGCTTGGGAATCAGGGCCTGCAGTAGTTTATTGTAATGCTACATCCATGCCTGCGCATTGACAGGTGTCTGGGGGCTTGGTGTGTGCAGTGGATGAGCAACAATTCATCTGTAACTGTACATCGCGATCCTGAAGGGCTGTGATCCCAAAGAAACGGTATAGCAGCTGTGCAGTGGGAACAGCTGAAATCCAGGCAAAACAAAGCACGGATGAGCTGTGGAGGAACAGGGCATCCCGTTTACAGATGCGTGTACATCAGTTGGGAGCAGATTGACAGGGAATTAGAAAGTGGTGGAGCAGTCAGTCAAAGTGGGGTACCCTGAAAATCCTTTTATACCTACAGCAAATAATGAATACTCATTTGAAAACTGGCACTGCAGCAAGAGGCCAGCTTGTGCTGCTCCCACTACTTTGCCCAAGTCTGAGGGGACGTCCCTGTCCCTTGGGTGTTCATCTGTGTCATTCTCCTGCAGGGCTTGAAGCCATCCAGGCTCATTAAGTTGTCCAGTCTCATTAAGATTGTCTTGTTTGCACTCCAGAATTTTTCAGACAAGCCCAAGCAGAGGAGGCAACGCTGCAAGGACCCCAGCAAATTGGACATTAACGCACTCACGGGAGAGGAGCGGGTGCCAGTGGTACATAAGGGTACCGGACGGAGGGTAAGCACAGGTCTATTCTCTGCTGTGCCCACGGTGTCTTGAAATGCTTATCAGATCTTGAGCTGGCCTGGGGATAGATTTGGGGAAGCATGTGGATGGGACACAAGTCTGAAACACCACTGATCTGCATTTTTATGTGAAATGTGACAGAGGAGACAGCTACAAAATAACTGACTTTGTGAAGTAAGGAAAGGCTGGGCATTCACAGCTGCTGCTGTACACAGGCCCCACAACAGCAAAGTGGCGTTTGGTTTTAAAGCTGCCATCAGCACAGCCCTGGCTGCTGTTTCCTGTTCTGAATATGATTGTCACCTTTGAACTCACTGCAATATTCCATAAATTGTAATCTTCCCTTGTGTTGCAAATGTCTGTTTTGTTCCTCCTCACAAGGTGTAGCAAGAGCATACTGATACCTGACAGCGATGGGCATGCAGGGAATGGAGGGGTTTGAAGTGCTTTCTCTTGCTTTACTGAAATGTGCCTACTAAACACCTGGAAACATGAGTTGGGAGCACAGATTTACCTGTCTGCAGTTTAATCTGTGCATTGACATTAACTTCTTTGAATGAGACAGGAAGCTTTCCACCCAGATTCAGCTGTTAAACATACCCAGGACTTCATGAGGTCAGAAGGTGATGTGAGAATAATCACCTCTAAAAACAAAACTAAGTGGTGAGGTAGAAAGATTCAGCCACATTTGTTTCCCCATGTTACACCTGCGATGGCTGTTGGAGACCTGGGTGAATTGGGTGGGTTTCTCCAGTTCTGAGTATGTCTTTTATAAAAGCTCTGTCCCCATCTCTCGGCCCACTTGTTCGCAGGGAGGGCAAAGAAGAGCAATGGGACAGGGCACAGAGGCTGAATTTGCCTTCTGCTCCATGAGCTGTATGACTGGAAGCAGCAGTCATGTACAGAGTCCTACAAGGATGTGTAGCAAGGGAAGCGCCTCTACCCCAAACAAATTGCAGCTCAAAATGACAAGCTGGGGAAAGTGCTGTCGCCCCCGTCACAGCACGGGTAAAGGGACTGGCCCACAGCCGTGAGCAGAGAAACCCTGGCCTCAGCTCCCAGCTGCATCTCAATCAGCATCTTGGCCTCAGGGTGTCCTTCCTCTGCTTGAACAGGAACAGGATGGCCTGTGTCTTCTCGGCCACCTTTTGCATGAGCCTCACATCTCTCAGGTGTGTAGCAGCCATCCCCTCCAGAGGCTGGCAGATGCTCCTAAACTGTGTGTTTGCCTAGACATGTAATCATATTTCTTGTATTATTTTGCATAACTCTTTCTGCAATAGAGGTCATCCTTCTGCTGTGTTTTATAGTTAGGGGGAGCCACGGCACCAGCATTGAAGGAATTGCCAAGGTGGCTTGATGCAAACTTGGAGTATGCTGTTGCAGCTGACTGGGCTGACATTGTTAAGCTTTCAGTAAGTTAGAGCTTTTGGAGAAATCTGTATCATGTCATCTTTTCTTTCTCCTCCCCATCCCCACAACCTTTCTCCAGTGAGGATCCGTGAGCTGCAGGGCAGGACCTCACGTGGGAGGGAATAGCCGCAGGTCCAGCCGTGGCCACGCGGCAGAGAGGAAGGTTCAACGCATGCTGCGACTCAGCAGCACAGCAGGGGAAGGAGAGAAGGTGGTCAGTGCCCTGGGGACGGGCACAGCAGGTCAGGGTGACCATCCGGAACGCCTTCCTGGAATGCTTGGGACGTAGAGAAACAGCTGGGGCAACAAAAACGCACTAGAAGCAGTAATCCACCTTGGGCCACCAGATGGCGGGGAGTGCACAAAACGCTTTCTCACTGGTCAAATTTTCAAAAACGTAACTTCAGCTGAGGCTTTTAATCAGCTCCTGCAAACTCTTTGTGTGCAATCCTGTGCCTGCTAGCGGACATGCAGATCATGAGACTTGAAGACTCAGACACAGACAGGGAAAGGGGCAGAAGGGAAGAAGGATTTTATCAGCCACATTCATTCAACCCTATTCATTTGCAAATCCCTGCCCCCAGGAGTGGCAGGATCTGGGAGGAGCATCCTCCGTGCAGGATGGCCTTGCCCAGGCTTCTCCTCGTGGTCCTGCTCACCTGCTCCTTGTTTTGTGGCTGTTTTCTGTGATGCCCTTGCTCAACAGGGGCTGGAGGGGGAATTAGTTGGCTTAGAGGTTTGTACTGCTCTGAAATCTGCTTTTAATTACTGCTGGAAATTTGGCATGGCCTGTCCCACTCCCCCAGGAAACAGCTCTACATCCAGGCTGGTGTCAGTGCCTATGTCCCGGCAGCCCTGCAAGTGACAGCTTTGCATTACCTCCATTTTCTGTGGGTGGCCCCAGCAGGCACTCCCAGCTAGGAGAGCCGTGTACCTGGCCACTGCCACACGTACCGGCTCACGTGCACCCCGTCTCAGCAGCTGCACGCCCATTAGCTTTCTCCAGCCCCATCAGTTCTTGGCTTTTGGCAAGCATGCATCCGTCGTTCTAACATGTGCATGCAGAAAGACATCCCACTGCTCGGGGTGCTTGGGCAGGGCTGAGCATCGGGCAGGCTGCCCTGCAGTGCCGAGGCATATTCGTAATCCCGTGCAGATTTTCACACACCAGTGGGAGCAGAGCAGAAAACTCTCCCTCTTGGGACAGTAGTTGGGCTGTGCAAACTTCCTGAATCATTTGATTCAACTTTTTAAACTTCAGGTGTCAATAGGTAATACTTTCCATATTGCAAATCTATTATTGGAAACTGTTCAAAGGCCGGCAGTCTTTGAAATTCGAGGGAGACGCAAAAGGAAACATTTAAATATTTGTGATGAGAATGCTGAAAAATGGAGTTTTAAGCTGTGCTGTGGATCTCCCTGCACTGCTCCATGTAAGCAGACTGTTGCAGCTATATTGCAGTTGCTGGGCTGTGTTCCCATATGTGAGTGCTCACAAGAAGTGCGCTGGTGACTCTGTGAAGCTCTAGCTGTGAGCAGTTCAGCAGCACACCCACTGTCTGTATGCCATTCCATGCAGCCTTGCTGTCCGGCTGAGCATTGAAAATTTGGCCCTTAGCATTTAAAAAGAGCTAAAACTCCAGCTGTTGTTGAAGCCAGGACTAAAGCTGGGGTGGGAATGAACTTGGAAGTTTCTGACGTGGAGCTGCCCTGGTGCTTCTCATATTAGGAAGGGTTTCAGTCCTCAGGAACAGCTGATGGTGAGGGCTCAGGTAGAGCCAAAAGGGCAGCTGTCTGTGCTTCCTCCTTTCCTCCCTGTGCACTTTGGTGCTCTGCAGTATTGGGCCAGGGCACAGTGAGGGTGTTCTGCATTTGGCAGCATCCCTTGGGGAAAAGTTGTGTATACCTCTCAAATTCCATATCCAGAATCATGTAGGCAAATATTTCTGTGCTGACACCATCTGGGATGCAGATGTAAGCACAGAAAAGCCAGATTTTCCTTGATGTAGTAATAACTCTTAGGTATTTTCTGTTGTGTTTCATTTTTAGGGCTACTTACCAGAAAGCAAATTCAACCGTATCCTAACGGAGCCTGTGCTCCGAGACGCAGGGCCCCGTCGGAGGGGGAGAAGGCCCAGAAGTGAACTCATTAAAGCCCCCGGTGTTGTAGCAGATTCTTCTTCTGGAATGGGACCATTATTCATGAACGGACTGATTGCTGGAATGGATCTGGTAGGAATTCAGAACATGAGAAACATGCAAGGGATCCCCCTGACTGGGCTGGTTGGGTTTCCTGCTGGATTTGCAGCTGTGCCTGCTGGTGAGGATGTGAAAAGCACCCTAAGTATGTTGCCTATGATGCTGCCAGGCATGGCTACTGTACCACAGATGTTTGGTGTTGGAGGACTTCTGAACCCACCGATGACAACTACTTGTACTGCGACTGCTCCAACTTCATTAACAAGCACAACAAAAAGTGGTACATCAAACACAGAGAAAGCTACTGAGGATAAAGAGAGTAGCCAGGATGTGAAAAAAGAAACTCTCTCTGAAGATAAGCCTGGTCCTAGTTCATTTTCTAATCAGACAGAATCCGCAATAACTACCAGTAGTCCTGTAGCTTTTAACCCATTTCTTATCCCAGGGATGTCACCTGGACTGATCTATCCGTCAATGTTTCTTTCCCCTGGCATTGGCATGGCATTGCCAGGCATACAGCAAACCAGACATTCTGAGGCAGCAAACCTGGAGAGCCAGAAGCGGAAGAGAAAGAAAGCTAAAGGGGAATCAGCAAATCCAGAACCAGAAACTGTCTTGCTGCCTGAAAAAGAAGCTGCAAATGGTCAAAACTGTACAGAGCAAACACCACCTTTATCAGCAGAGAAAGAGCAGGAAGTACCAGCAGAGGAGGAGCTCAAAGAAGTTAATGATACCAATTAGAACTTTTGTTTCATTGAAAAAAGATTGTGGCTTGTAAGCTTCTTATCCCATAACTATTTGTTACGTACCCTCCTGCCCCCACTCCACCTTCATAAACCTGTGTTTCCATGAGTAATATTATCTACCTAATTCCCTGTCAGAAAACTATGGTGACATATTATGTTAATAGTCGCAGGGTCTTGCCACTTTATTAGATAAACAGTGTTGTCTAGCTAGTATGGGAGGCACAGAATTCTCGTTCTGTTTTCCAGTTGTTCATCCCAACCAACAATAGCAAATCCAGTTCTTGGTCACCCCCCAAACTGCTCACATATTTGAGAAGAAAAAGAAGCAAAAACAGAGCAAAAGAAAAGTTTTTACCTCTTGGTCTACACACAGACAAGGGTATTTCTTTCTACCGTAACACTGAATGAAAAAGCCTGTATTTGGGGGTAAAAAGCACAGCTATAGTAAGTGCTAATGTGTATTTTTGATTTGAAGTATTTCCCTATTTTATCATGGTTACTAGAATAGTAGTATAGACAGAAGTATATAACTAATGATTGAAAAGGCATATATTCATTTCTTTGAAAGAAAAAAAACATAACTGGTAGTGATATAATTTCTTTATCACACCCCCACACGCACCTCAAAGGTTTGGAAACAAACTACCGTGAGTGAAAATATTATGTAGACATTATTTTGTATTTTTTAAAACCAAAGTTTGGTTTTATGTTAAGTGGAGTTTTAGTTGCCCTTTCCTTGATAGTTACAAGAACTTTTCAGCCTGAGCTGAAAACGTTTTGCACATCTTGCATGACTTTTTTGGCATTACTGTACCTGTAGCTACCAGTTTCTTCATCATTCTGCTAGTATTCAGTTCTCATCTATGGCGTTAGTTCTCATCTGTGGCGTTAGAATTGCTGTAAAGGTATTTTTTTCCAGCCGTGAACAGGCCACACTGATTTTAATGCTCTTATATGAACACTGAGGCTTTTTGAGTTTTTAGATTTTACAGTCTGTACCCCAGATGCAGCATCCTTTCAGAAAACAAGAAAAGCTGTAGGCCAGCTTTACTATTTTGAGAGTCCTTCAAGAAGGACAATAGAGATTTTCAAAGCTTGAGTTTATTCTTCTTTTCTAGTGTTAGACTGTGAAGAGATGACTTTTGCTTCTTCTTTCCATTCCTCTCTGTTCTACTTGCTGTTGAACAGTATTTCCGAGTCCCCCCATTGGCAAATCATTTTGATATATGCATTTTAAATGGACAGGTTTTTAATGCAATCAGTGCCCGAAACTCTGTGTATTGAGACACCTCCACAGGCAACTCTTTGTTTTCTCCTTCCCTTCACTCCTTATTTAGTTTTTCCTTTCACTTGGGCTTGTTCTTATTTGCAGCTCATGGTTTGAGACTTGAAATAAACACACAGTGGTGCAGCAGTGAGATGGCAGGCTGTTGAGGGAGTTGGGAGTGTGCTAGTAATCAGTTACACATTTGGTTGTCACAATTTACTGTATTTTTTACTTATTTTCTGTTACAGTTTTTCTAATTTATCAGATGGTCCAAATGTTTTGACATAACTATTTCAGTTTGCATTATTTATTTATGATGCTTTTTGTCATTGTCTTTTATACATTTGGGATTATAAATTATGTACATGTTAAAATTAGCATCTCAAAGAAGTCTGTTACCCACAATCTAAAAAACATTTGCTTTATACTTTCACAGAATTTATTCCCAGTTTACTGGATTGGATGATTTTTTTTTAAGTATGTAACCAATCATAATGCAACCCCTCCACCCCCCCAATAATTAAATGTGTTCTATTTAATAACATCCTTGTAGCATAGATACTGTATCACTATCGACAGATTTCTTAGAAATGCTGCTATCTCTATTTAACTAACATTTTGTTCAGTTTTGCCTCCAGTGGAAGCAGAAAGGGTTTTTTCAGCTGTTAAATCCAAAATCAATATAATTTATTTATGTAAAAAAAATCACGATTGATATATTTTTGAACCTTTTAAGTACTAACTTTCTTTTTATTCAGTAGAAGAACATGTACTTGCCCTAAATCCTTAAAATACAAATGCTATAAAACTTCATATATCTTCAAAGCCTTACTGTGAATGGATATAGAAATCTCTTCAGAGTCCATTTCTTGTATGGGATGGTTTTTCCAGGGTTACACTCATAAGGAACAGGGTTTAAAATGAAATTTATTTAATTAGCCAGCATGCTCTATACCTTGTTCTTACTTATCGGACATGTATGCTAAGTCTCTGGGTGTTTAGGCTTCTCTTTGACTGCTACTTTGTGACCCTTTTGCAACCTGATATACTCTGTGGATTATTTAGACTGTAAGGCATAAGTGGCTTCTTATACTTTTCCATCATATCCAAAACAAATGCCAAATTTTCACCAGTTTCCATGGATACTCACACAAACATACATTCTTCACCAAATGTGCTAACAAAATAAACTGTCTGTGCTCTTGAACATGGATAAAAAGAAAAAAGATTTAAAAGTCAGATTTTTATTTTTTTAATTTAGTGACTAGATGATGCTTATCTTTCAGACTTGGCAGAGCCTTGCTACAGATGTATATAATTTTTTCAGCAAATATATGTGAATGTTTAATTCACCTGACTCAGTGATAAAAGTTACTTGCCTTTCTCTCAGCATGAATACTTTGAGAAGCTGTTGAATCCAGCGTACTTCTGCTTTAGGGCGGCTCTTCACACACCATGAGCTGTGTGTTACGTGCTCGGGGGAGTGCCCGCTCACAGCAGACTCACGAGCTTTTCCAGCAGCCGAAGGAGCCTCCGGGCTAAGCCTACGGCTGTGCCCCGCAGCTTTCGCCGCACAGGTTCGCCTGCCGCGCTGCTTGGCTTGCAGGTGTGCTGGAGCAGCCGAGGCCCCCCATCCAGTCTAAGCATGTGACGGTGCACGGGGGCTATCTGCTGGGGCTCTTCGCCCGGACGGCCGGTAGGAGCCCCAGGAGCAGGCGTGAAATCCCCCAGTACCAGTACCAGTCCTTAGCACTTTCGCAGCACCTCTCAGCAGAAGGGGAGTAGGTGCTCTGGATTCTCTCACTGAGATATTAAATGTCTCCATCTAAGCCTTGTAAAATGCTAATAGGTGCCAAATAAATGCTTGTAATAAATCTCAATGTAAGGATCTCGTGCTTTAGAAAAGCAGGTATTAATTCAGTTTTTCAGTTGAATAAATAAATGCACGGGAGAAGCTAAATTTCTTTAAGGTGCAAGAAAACTTAAAAGTCGTGGAGCAAACCAAGAGCTTGTGCTTGCTCCCCTTGCCCTTGCATAAATGCATTTCCTTGCATTTTGTTGCTGTGTTTATCTTGGGGTGAGAAACAGGAGCGCACTGGGCAGAAGAGGCAGGAACCTGTCAGAATATCAGGTATCGCCTGGGGGCAGAGGAGGGAAAATGATCCCATGAGCGATGACTTTCCTGTTCCCAAGCCTCTTTTTGTGTTGTGGCTCTGCACACTGCAGCTTTCCACTGCTCTCATCGCTGATGGGAAAGTTTGCTTGAAGCACCTGCAGAAACCAGGTAGTCCCTTGATACATGAAGCACTCGTGCTGGCATTTACCATAGCTCTATGAATTCCCAAGATGCAGACAATTCAAGAGCTCCAGCAGGAAATCGGTTCTGCTTCCCTGTCTCACCTAGTTTAGACTTGAGTTTGATTTTATCAAAAGGAGGCTGGAATGGCCCTGTTGGGCTTTTAACTGTCTCTTATTTCTCAGTGGTCCAGATGAGCAGGATGTGTTAATGATTTAACTTGGAATTCAAAGTTCCAGTCAGAAGTCTGGATGAAAGCGTTATTTCACACAAGACAGCACCATCCCTTGGAGGATATTCAAGGAATATCACTGATCTATTGCACAAGCGACTGAGAGGGGCAGGAGTCTGTAGCAGATGCTCTGCAACATGTCTTGTCTCCTCATTTGGCTCCTGCTAAGCCTTTGGCTGTTGCATCTGACAGGCGTTTCAGATGTGTTGTTGAAAAAAGAGCCATTTTACAGGAATAGCCAGTACTATTTATAAAGTCATATTTTAAAAGGAAATCTCCACTGTGACTGGCATTATTTTTTCAGAAACCATGCTCAGATTTGTAGTTTACAGGCAGATGCACCTAGACAAAAGAAACACTCAGGCCTGTCCAAGGAAGGCACATCCTTTCTTTTATCCAGAGGAAGAAATACTGTGGGATTCGGAGTACATAGCCTATTCATCATTGATTAGACACACTTATCATAGAATCATAGATTGGCCTGGGTTGAAAAGGACCTTAAAGATCCCCTAGTTTCAACCCCTGCTCTGGGCAGGATTCCCAACCACTAGAGCAGGCTGCCCAAAGCCCCATCCAGCCTGGCCTTGAACACCCCCAGGGATGGGGCATCCACAGCTGCTCTGGGCAACCTGTGCCAGTGCCTCACCACCCTCTGAGTGAAAAACTTTCTCCCTACATCTAACCTAAATTTCCCGTCTTTGTTTAAAACCATTCCCCTTTGTCCTGTTGCTACCAACACGTGTAAACAGGCATTCCCCCTCCTGTTTATACGCTCCCTTCAAGTACTGGAAGGCCACAATGAGGTCTCCTCGGAGCCTTCTCTTCTCCAAGCTAAACAAGCTCAGTTCCCTCAAACTTTCTGCATAGGAGAGGTGCTCCAGCCCTCCGATCATCTTAGTGGCCCTCCTCTGGACCTGTTCCAAGAGCTACACGTCCTTCTTGTGCTGGGGGCCCCAAGCCTGCACGCAGTATTCCAGGTGGGGTCTCACAAGAGCAGAGGGGGACAATCACCTCTCTCTCCCTGCTGGCCACCCCTTTTTTAATGCAGCCAAGGACACAGTTGGCCTTCTGATCTCTTAAGTGCGAACTGCTGGCTCATGTCCAGCTTCTCATCCAGCAGGACCCCCAAGTCCTTCTCCACAGGGCTGTTCTCAAGTTCTGCTTTGCCCAGTCTATAAAAATACTTGGGATTGCCCCAGCCCAAGTGCAACACCTTGCACTTGGCCTTGTTGAGCCTCATTAGGTTCTCACAGGCTCACTTCTCCAGCCTGTCCAGGTCCCTCTGGATGGCATCCCTTCCCTCTAGTGTATCGGCTGCACCGCTGAGCTTGGTGTCATCTGCAAACTTGCTGAGGGTGCACTCGATTCTGTCATCTATGTCATTGATAAAGATGTTGAAGAGCTCTGGTCCCAAGACCAACTCCTGAGGGACACCACTTGTAACTGGCCTCCACCCAGACATAGAACCGTTGACCACAACCCTTTGGCTGTGACTAGCCAACCAATTCTTTATCCACCTAACAGTCCATCCTTCAAATCTATACCTCTCCAATTTAGAGAGAAGGATGTGGTGAGGGACCATATCAAAGGCTTTACTCAAGTCCAGGTAGATGATAACCATCACCCTTCCTTTGTTCACCAATGCCGTCACTCCAGCATAGAAGGCCACCAGATTGGTTAGGCGAGATCTGCCTTTGGTGAAGCCGTGCTGACTGTCTAGAACCACCTCTTTATCACATGCATGCCTTAACATGTCTTCCAGGAGGATCTGCTCCATGATCTTCCCAGGCACAGAGGTGAGGCTCACCAGCCTGTAGTTCCCTGGGTCTTCCTTTTTCCCTTTCTTAAAAATGGGAGTGATGTTTCCCTTTTTCCAGTCATCGGGGACTTCACCCAACAGCCATGATTTTTCAAGTATGATGGAGAGTGGCTCGGCAACCACATCAGCCATCTCTCTCAGCACCCTGGGATGTATATCGTCAGGCTCCATGGACTTGTACACATCCACTTTCCTTAGGCGGTCCCGGAGTTGTTCCACTGTCACAGAGGGACAGATTCCCTTCCTCTCACCCTCTCCTCAAGGTTCAGGGTCCTGACAGACATAGGAAACTTGACCACCAGTGCAGACTGAGGCAAAGCACTTACTGAGTACCTCAGCTTTTTCCATGTCTGAGGAAGGCAGTTGTCCCATCTTGTTTATCAGAGGGGTAACACTCTCCTTGGCCTATCTCCTTCTGCCTATGTATCTGTAGAACCCCTCATTGTTATTCTTCTCATCACTTGCCAAGTTCAGCTCCATCTGTGCCTTGGCTTTTCTGATCCCATCTCTACACATCCAGATGACACTCCCTGTATTCCTCCCAGGCTACGCAACCCTGCTTCCACCTCCTGTACATTCCCCTCTTTTCCCTCAGTTTAAGCTGCAGGTCCTTGCTCAGCCATGTCAGTCGCCTGCCTCCTCTGCTTGATTTCTTCTGCTGGGGGATGGAGAGCTCTTGTGCTCTCAGAAGGGTGTCCTTAACGAGCTGCCAGCTCTGTTCCGTTCCTATGCCTGTAAAGACAGTTTCCCAGGGGATCCCAGCCAGTAATTCCTTGAGCAGCCAGAAGTTTGTTCTCCTGAAGTTCAGGGTCCTGACTCTGCTTTTTGCCAGACCTATATTCAATATCACAAACTCCACCAGGGCATGGTCACTAAAGCCCAGGCAGCCTCCATTCTTAAGCTCTCTAATGCTGTCTTCCACAATGGTGAGCACCAGGTCTAGTAAGGCTTCACCTCAGGTCCGTCTATTTCCTGGAGCAGGAAGTTATCCTCAACAGACTCCAGGAATCTCCTGGATTGTCTGGAAAAGCCACTTTGTGGCCTTTCATGACATTTGATTTTCCTTGCTCTTACAACAAATATTTTTTACAAACACATTTGGGTGCTGGACAAAAGCTAGCACTTAACATTTTGGAGAACACCCAAGCTGTGGCGGTGCTCAGTGGGGACAGGCTCCACTGCCCAGTGCTGCAGGAGCCGGTGGGCCAGGCCCCATTCTGCAGTGGGCACGGCCCCCATGGTGACCCTGAGCGATGACTCTGCAGCTTCTGCTGCTGAGGGATGGACTGCTGCCCGACGGTCCTGACCCTAGGCCACTGGGCTTTGCAAGTGAGCATTTTAACAAGCAAAGCCAGCCTGCGTTTGCACAGTAGGACTATAGCTTGGGGCAGGTCAGAAGCTGCTTGTGAGTCCCACACCGAGGCCAGCATCACTGGGGCTGCTCACAAGCTCACCCCTAAACATCAAGTAGTTTGAGCCACCCACGAGGGGAGGCCTCCAGCATCGCGTTGGGGCAATTCTGCCAGGCCTGGCAAGGCCCAGGCTGTATCAAGGCCCTGAGGCTCTTACCTGCATCCCCAGTGCATTTTATCCCTCAGCTACACCACCCTGCTTGCCTATGCTTGCTGCGTGTTCCTCTGTCCAGCACACAGCGTGGCCAAGGCAGAGCAGCCGCAGCAGCAGCAGCTGACTGCAGATGAGCCCTCAGACGGTGGTAAAAGCGCTCCCCAGGCCCACGCGGCTCCGAAGCAGTGAGGCCGGGGTCCTGCCTGTGGGTGCTGCAGGCTCAGGGCCGGGTTACGAGCGTGAGCCCCTTCCCGCGAGACCCCCGCCCCCCCCCACCCACTGCAAGGCGACGAGCCCCCAGCCCCTGGCGTTTGGCGGTGGCGGCTGATTAAATTCAGCGGGCGACCTGGCCGCACTCCGCCTTTCCGCCTTGAACTCGAAGCGCTTTGCTCCCTGACCGAGCGCGGCTCGAGCTGGATCCGCGCAGCCCGAGCCGCCGCTCTCGCAGGTAACGGCACCCCCGCGCCCCCCGCCCCGGCGGGCAGCGGCCCCCGGCGCCTGTCGGGCAGGGGCAGGGGCAGGGGCAGGGGCAGGGGCAGGGCCCTCTCTGGAGCGGGCAACCTGCGCCCGGCCGGGGCGGGACGCGGGGAGCGGCGGGCGGGCTCCGGGCACGCGACAGGCGCGACCCGCGGCGCCGAGGGCACCGCACCAGCGGCGGGGCC
>CM021784.1:848142-876143 GCA_011076525.1 Nettapus auritus
CCCTTCCGGCGGGGCCGTTTTGGCGCGCGGGGCGCAGCGCAGCACCGGGCCGGGCCCGCCATGTCCCGCACGGAGCCGTCGCCGCCGGGCGCGGCCGAGCCGAGCGCCGCCATCGAGCGGCTGTGCCAGGAGCTGAACCTGGACGCGGCCAGCGCCGCCGAGGCTCTGCGCGACTTCACGGCGCTGCGCGGCACCTACAGCCTGGAGGTGGGCGGCCGGGGCGGGCCGGGGCCGCCCGTCGGCGGCCGGGGGCAGCGGGGGCCGGGGCCGCGGCCGCGTCCTCCCCGCTCAGCGGCGGCGCTTGCCTTGGCAGGGGGAAGCGCTGCACTGGCTGGCCTGCGCGCTCTACGTGGCCTGCCGCAAGAGCGTCCTGCCCACCGTGGGGAGCGGCCTGATGGAGGGCAACTGCGTGTCGCTGACCAGGATCCTGCGCTCCGCCAAGCTCAGGTGGACCTCCCCGCCCCGCCCGGCCCCTCGCGGGGCGCTCCCGGGGGCGGCCGCGGGCGCAGGTGCCCGGCTGCGGCCTGCTTCCAGCTGCGGGCCTGTGGAGCAGCACCCCCCTCGGGGCAGCGGCTGCTCCGCCCGCGGCGGCCGTTTTCCGTTCGTGGTTAACTGGAGCACGAACGAGACGTCCCATAAACGAGACATCCCGGTGTTCTCTCGCCAGCCCCGATGAGACTCGTGTTTGACTCGGGATTTAAGCCAAGCCGCTGGGTTTAGCGTCGGCGGCTGTGCCACGTGCACTTTGGGAGCACAGAGCGATGCGTTTCGCTAGAGTTTGGGGTGCTGCAGGGGCTTCCCAGCCCTGCTTGCCTCTGCAGTCTGACCAAGGGGCTCCAAGTCGTTGCCCCACGTACAGAGCTGCTTTCATGTAAACAGCCAGGGGGGACGTCAGCTTAATTACACCTGCAATTACAGTTTTTGTGTAGGTGGTTCTGATAGGCATAGACTTATGTCTGTGTGTTTGCTGTCTCTCCTACCTTCCCTTGGCACCCAAAGCAGTGCGCGCTTTTTCCACTCCACCCTTCCCAGCGGCCCTTAAACGCAAACCAGCGTTCCCACACCTGTGCTTTAGGGAGCCAAGGAGAGGAATCTGAGTGATAAAGAGGCAAAAAAGCTTGCAATATAGACAATATTTGGGAGTCTGTCAAAATAAGTGTTAAACCAGGTAGTCAGTAAGGAGTAAATACAATGCATTCTAGACTTCATCTAAATTCAGAATAAAGAAGCTAGGTAAAGCTGAAAATAAACGTCTTTTCTTGTTTCTTTTAAGTTTAATTCAGTTTTTCAGCAAAATGAAGAAGTGGATGGACATGTCAAATCTACCACAGGAATTCCGTGAACGAGTAGAGAGGCTGGAGAGAAACTTTGAAGTGTCAACTGTGATCTTCAAGAAGTTTGAACCAATATTTTTGGATGTATTTCAAAACCCTTATGAAGAAACTTCTAAGCCACAACGAAGCAGGAAGCAGAGGTATTTATGAGGCTTTGTGTGACTTTTCAACAGTTTTACAAATGTTAAGACCACTATTACTACTTTTAAAGAATAAGGTAAAGCACTAAAATGATAGGTCTGCTTCGTGTTGTGGCCTTGATTCTGAAACGTTGTGCATACAGGAAGATCCCTAGTCGTGGTGGAGCACGGCTTGTATCAGCAGAGCTTTGTGTCCAGCGCTTGTTTATGCAGTTCTCTGTGAATTCAGGACCTGGCCCTTAGTGAGCACGGCTCTGCGTGGTGGAAGAGGCAGAGTGATGCATTAACTTGAGATACAGTGAGACCATCACAGCGTTTAGCATGGGGGTATTCTTTCGTGGCAAGAGACTTGTAGTTGATACTATGACGTAATCCCCCCATACAAATGTAGCGGTACCAAATGGGAAGGCGTAAGCAGGCCTTCCACATCACTGTGATTTTAGCATGATTGAGCACAGAAACACAGATGAGTGTTAACACGTAAATGGGAGAAAATTGCAGCCGATGTGCTCGTTCTTATGTCATTTTTGTGACCAATGTAGTGACTGGTGGTGTCATCTTCCAGATGCCAGGGTACTTTTGCTTTAATTAAAGGGACTTGTCCATGTTCTCTGCTGACCGCGTGTCTGTCTCTGGCAGCTTTACAGTGAGGATGTAACCTTGATAATGAGGAAGCTGAGCTGGGCCTGTGCCAGCAATTTTTTGCTGGCTTGTATGTATCCTTGGCATGTGAGGGGAGATAACTTGTGGTAAAATGCTCTAGTGCAGCTCCTTACTTACAAACAGAAAGGATGCTTCTGTGGGCATTGCTGCATCCGTATCAGGGGAAATTTCATCTGTATGCTCTGTTAATGTGCCTTCATCAGAACAGTGTTACTGTAACGTTAGCTTTCCATTAGCTTCCCTGTTGGGTGTCTTAAATAATCTCTTCCCTGGTCTTCAAGCTCCGTGGTTTTGGATTGTCTCTACTCCAAACATTTTGCACTGTAAGAGCTGTAACACAAGTTGTAGCTGCATATTTTGAAGGGATGATTGATGCTATAGTAAAATATTTAGGAAAATAATCACCGTAATTTATATTGTCCTGGGCATCTCACTGCCTGCAGCTCCAGGAGAATTCTGTTACAGTCCTGACACCATCAAAATGGTATGTCCAAGGTCACGGACCAACAGCAACCGTTAGCTCAAAAAGGGCTGGAAGGTTAATGATGCTGTGCAGAAAGCCCCGTAGAGCTATACAGGAGACTGCAATGAAAGCTGAAATGCACGTGTAGCTTACAGTGTGTCTGAGTGTGAAATTGTTAGGTGCTTTGAGCAATGAAATGGAATGAAATTCTTACCTTGTAACAAGCTTCAGCTTCCTGAAGCTGGAGACTGACTTCTTGTCCTCCTCATTGACAGGCGGGTGCCGTGCAGTGTTAGAGATCTCTTCAACTTCTGCTGGACTCTCTTTGTGTACACTAAGGGTAGGCTGGCTTTTTTAGCTGCATGTTTTGTGTGCCTTTGGAGTTACTAACTTCTGTTATGTTGCTTGATGTGATGTGCTGTCTCTTAAAGGTAATTTCCGTATGATTGGGGATGATTTAGTAAATTCCTATCATTTGCTTCTCTGCTGCTTGGACCTGGTCTTCGCAAATGCCCTTCTGTGTCCAAATAGAAGAGATTTGCTAAATCCATCGTTTAAAGGTATGGTGAGGACAGGTTATTTAAAATCAAATATGCTTGGTTTTTAATTTCTTTTAAGTGAAGTTGAAGGTTGGTTATTTTATTATTATTTTTTTTTTCCCCTTCCTTCTCAGGCTTACCGGAGGACTTTCAGGCAACAGAGATCAAAGTCTCTGAAGATCCTCCTTGCATTATTGCCACGCTGTGTGAACTGCATGATGGGCTTCTAGTAGAAGCAAAAGGAATAAAGGAACACTACTTTAAACCATACATCTCAAAACTATTTGATAGGAAGGTACATCTTACTACTTTTAAGAATGAGTGATAATGCTCTTATGAATGGTCCTGTCCTGAAACTGTTTAAAACCTGCAGGTACTGATGAAAAGTGCACTAACAGGCAAATGAACTCGGTCTGGTTCAGTTTTCCTTTGTATGCATGTTAGCAGGAGCAGAATTTACTTTCATTTTGAATGACGTGTTCTGTACGGTCCCCTCTGTTTTGGCTTTTTACATCAGTGAAGAATCTTTACTTTCTTGGCAGTGTCAGAACTGAGTCATGGATGTTAGCTTTTTTTTTCTGAAGAAAATGTTACCTTGTGAAACAATTTTGTGGAGTAACTGTAATGATAGTCTGGGTCCTAGCGCTTGTCTTGGAATTAAGCAAGATGTTTTGGAATGAAGAGGATGAGGTTGCAGGTGGACAAACTGTTCTGTTCGGTTTTGATCCTGGAAAACATTTCCAAGTTCTGTGGAAATGTCTGTGTAGTCACTCATCAGGTCCCTAACCTGCCGATGGAACAGATTCTCAATAGCAGTGCTGTTCCTGAGGAATGAGTTTTTCTAGAGCTTGGGTAGAACTGAGCTTTGTCCTTGTCTGATTGTCTTGCTAATTGCATTGTAGTGCTTTGGTATACGCAAAAGAGTCCAATTATGCTCCTAAGTCTCATTTCCCTCTAGGTAGAAGACATTATGCTGTCACATTGTTAGAGACAGAACGGTTTTGATTTTATTACGTGAGATATTTGTGTTTTTTTTTTTTTTCTTTTTTCTTAGATCTTAAAAGGAGAATGTCTATTGGATCTTTGCAATTTTTCAGAAAATAAGTAAGTTATAGCTTACATTCTTAATTGTGGGCTTTGGTTTCATTTTTAAAGTATTTGTCTTTGAATACTAAATCTCAGTTTTTCCTGTGCCCTTACTTTATCATAACTAGCTGCTTTTAATGACTTGACAACCATTGCTGTTACTTGCCTAAAATGCATTCCGGATCTGAGATATGTCAAATATCAGAGGGTCGGCTGTGGGTTTCTTCCTTAATGTCAGGTCACAGCAAGGGTGGTTAGGCAGTGGGAGAGGCTGCCCAGGGAAATGGAAGAGTTGCCATCCCTGGAGGTATTTAAGAAACGTGGATATGGCATTAAGGGACGTAGTTTACTGGTGAAGTTGGTAGTGCTAGGTTGATGGTTGGACTTGATATTTAGGGACTTTTCCAACCTTCTAGGATTCTGATTTTCTGTCAGCTGTTACCTTTGAGTAGTCTAAAACAAGTCAAAGCCTTGAGTCTGAAGTTCATGGATGTATTTCTATACATACCCTGTACATACCATCAAATATTATACCTGGGTAGGGAAGTATTTAGAGTTGTTTATCAGTCTCCAGTTGAGTGTATAGATCTGTGAAGGCAATTCTCTTTCCAAAAGAATTTTTTTTTTCTTCCAAACCACAAAAAAAAAAAAAATGTGGGAGGCAAATACAGTTGTTTCAGAAACTTATTGAATTCACTCCTCAAAGCTAATCTAAATAAAAAGGTGAACAGCAGCTGCTTTGTTCTGGATCCTTTAAAGAGTTTTTTTGCCTTTTCCGAAAATTACCTAATCATTGTTTTTGCAAAGTGAGGTTTTAACTCTTCAATTTTCTAAGAATTATGAGCAATGACTCAGTTGTTTTAACAGTGTGGATGACACCCTCAATTTCAGATAGAAAACAATGTTTTTATGGTCCATATGAACTTCTCTTAGCGTTTCTACTTGAAAAGGAATAGTATTAATTTAATAATTACTGTATGTGTAGAATAATACAGTATTCCCTGTTCTTTTGTAAACAACATCTAAGGAAACATGGAAGCCTGTTTCTTTGTCTGAACTATTTTACAGATGGGTTAGCTGGAAAAAAGAAAACAAAGTTCAGTATCATATGTAAGTGGTGACTGTAGGAATTAATTTTCCCTTCCTGTATGCCATTATGAAAATAGCTGAATACCAAGCGCCAGAAGCAGAACTCAGACTTAGCTAGTTCAATGCAACCACTGTTTGTGTGCTCTTCATATGCAAAGATTTAACTTTTGATCCGTTGAATACTTCAAAACCACTTTATTTGCAACTGGGATGGAAGCCAAGTTGTTTCTCCTCTACTTAGGGAGAGCTAAATGTTGGTGGAAGCAGAGCAGGCCCTGCAGGGATCCGGGAGGTTTGTGGTGGGTGATGAGGCAGGCGAGGATGTCCACGAGCAGATCACTGGTGGGAGTGAAGCTTCCTGTACAAGCATTACTGTGTCTGAAAGTGTTAAATGCTTTGAGCTTGTGTGGTTTCAGTTTTGAATTTTAGCCCCACTGGCATATTTTTTGTTTCTTCAGCAGTTTAACTTTTGATATAATGCTTTGGCTTCTCTTCCAGCAAAGCGCTGAATAAAGAATACGAAGAGTATGTTCTAACAGTGGGTGACTTTGATGAGAGAGTTTTCCTAGGAGCAGATGCTGAAGAAGAAATAGGCACTCCTCGGAAATTTCCTGCAGACATGCCTGTAGGGAAAACAGCAGCAAGAGCTCATGTGGAGTGTCATCTTCAGCAGCATTTTGAAAAGGTGGTTCATCTAACTTGTCATTTTCAGTCAGAGTACTCCTGTCAAGTTTTTTCATCATTGCATGTGATCTGAATCCCTGACATGACTTTGAAAAGCTGAATTTCAGCTGAAAAGCTGAACGTTTTATTGAGAGAAAGGAATGACATTTGCAGGCTTCAGTGGACAGTTTTGCTAAGGAGGAATGGCAGTTTCTTCTTCTTTCCTATGTAATTTAGTACATAACTACTCCTTAAGCAGGATGGGAGCACTTCTGTGTGTGAGTTAGTATTTTTTATGTCCAAGAAAAATCTGTAAGTTGTTGAGTCCTAACTATATAGACTTAGGGTTATTTCAAACTTAATTTATACTCAGAAAGACCACCATGAAACCTCCTTGTTTTCCTGATGTTTCCTTTTGATGACAGGAAAAGATAACTTGTATACTATTCAAGACATAAAACCCACCAAAGCCTCACTCTTTGTAATTTTGCTACAAAGTGTAGCCTATAAGCAGAGGTAGTCTTTCATTATGTTTAAAAAATGTAGAATGTATTTAATGAGGTTGGTGTATGGGAAAATACTCAAACGATAGCTTTTTGAACTTGAATAAGGGGAAAAAGTGTGCCAGGCTGTGCGAAAGGAGCATACCAATTAAAATTCTGCTGCTTATTAAAAGATGCTACTGCTGGTATAAATGAATCATACAGCTTAAGTTTTTGTCCCAAATATAAATGTGTCTCATAATCCAAGCAAACTAAACATGGTGGTTTGGAATGAGTTTATCAGTTTCAAACTCCAGTTTCTGGAGTATAAAAACATGACCTTGTTGCTATTTATGTATGCTGATTACAGGCATAACTTTTCATCATTTTTTTCCTTCTATCTTCAAAATGTGGTCTGTTCTGATTATTCAAAACCAAATACTTTATTGCATTACTTCTATTACAGGGGGCTCTAGGTGTGTCACAAATAATGTTTTCCTGTGACCCTCTTCCAGGCAGCTCTGCCGCTTACTCCATGTCACCCAGCTAACCCAGAGATTTTGAATGGAAGCATGTGCTTCCTCTTTCTTGCTCTGTATTTTCCAGTAAGCAGAAAGTAAGCAGAAATACAGACTTTAAGAATTAAAGTCTTGTTTTTCTAGATTTTATTTTTAAAAAACTTTGTTTTTGTCTACCTGGAGATCTGTTATAGTTGAACTACTTTTTAGTGAGTTCTGAAACCACAGGTTTGGCAGCCTTCAGGTAGTGTGTTAGTAGCGTCATTTTAATCTTTCAGGTGATTTTGCATGAGATCATGTTTTTGAAACATTACTGTTGACTGATATTATTGCTTATTTTTCTGTCTCACAGAAAAGGTCATTTGCACCTTCAACTCCTCTGACTGGAAGAAGATACCTACGAGAAAAGGAAGCTGTCATCACTCCTGTTGCTTCAGCCACACAGAGTGTAAGTCGGTTACAGAATATTGTGGCTGGACTGAAAAATGCACCGAGTGAACAACTGATCGCTATTTTTGAGTAAGTATATCCACTGCGATTGTTCTCATACAATTGAAAATTCGTCTTCTCATGCTTGTGCCTATTTCCTTGCTCAAAATTGACTTTTTTGTTTGGTGCAGATTTTTTTTGTTTGTGCTTCTGTAATATTTCCAGTTAACAGGTCTTAACATAAGTAAAACATTCTGTTTTTTAAATGATCTGTTTTTCTTGAGTAGGAGAGCTAGACCCTCCTACCCCATAGATACCACCAACATCTCGTTCATCTCTTTCAGCCACTGTATGATGCTGGGAAATCATATATTAAGTGACTACTGATTACAACCCCAGGCTTTCCTGATCACCATTTCTAGGACAGAGTCCTTGTTCAGTAAATCAGTTTATATTTTTTGCTCCTAGAAGCATGTCTGCATGTTGACTGTAGTGAAATACACTTGAAAATCTTGATGTGTAAGCAGATGAGTGTAAACAATTTAGCAGTAAAAACTAGATCAGTGTTGCTTCACAGATGATAACAAGTAAAAATGTAATATTAAATAATTGTAAAGGTGTTGGGCATTTGTCTAATTCCATGAAAAGCATGGCCTTTTACTGTATTGTGGTGTAAGGTCTCCGGATGTTTTTCAATAATAATGAGCATTTAGAATTAACACTTAATATTTGATGTGTGCAAGTAATATTTTATAGCAGTCTTCATAACTAGGTGAAAATACTACTTTTAGTTCTCATCTTTGAAATTACATGTTTTGAAGGTCTTTCTAATACTTGTTCTTCAAAGTTTGCATTACAAATGCTTAACAAGATGCATTTCTATTTTGCAGGTTTCTATTTTTTTTTTTTTAAAGACCACTTGATATTATTTCAGTTGATATTATTACAATGTTAGCATATGTATCTGTAAGGAAAATTGAGTTCATTCTAGCAGTAACCTGTCTGTCAGATTTTTAAACGTTAAAACTAGGACAAATATTGAGTGAGTAATTTTCAAATAAGAAATGTGTTGAATGCTTTGCTCATCTTGGATATGAGTTCAGCAAATCATAGGATATGTATTGTCTGACTGGGGGACATGGGAAATATAATGGGAAATAACTGTGGTTTTGACTATGTGGAATAGTCTATGCTTTTGAATATTTTCTATTTCAAGTAAAAAATCCCTGGAAGTGTAACTTTTAAATTAATAAGAAGGCTTTGTTCAATGGAACCATAATTTATTTCAATGCTAGCTTTTCAGTATAACTCAGTGTCTTAATTTGACCTAGACGCAAGCCACTTTCCTCTAAGTACAGATCTGCTCCAAATCTGGAAGTGTTCAGAAAGAGCTCTCAAATTTACATAGCCTCTCATAGGAAAGGAAAACAGGAAACAAACTTTCTTTGTATTTTATGTTTTCTTCTGTTGCTCATGGCAATACAGGTTATTGCCTGATGAGGAAAGCTCAGTAAAATTAGATTTTTTAATTATTATTTTACTTTTTTTCTGCAATTAGGATATTTACTTATACAAACAAGGCTTTCTCTTTGTGTTCTGCTGTAGGTCTTGTGCACGCAGCCCTATGGAAAGCATTACAAACAGAGTGAAAGAAATAGGTGAGACGTTTTGTCACAGCTACACTCAGTCAACAGATGAACAACCAGGATCTCATATAGGTATGAACATGAAATGCACAGTATGTTTCAAAATATTAAATGAGGGCAAATAAAATGAATATATGTGCTATCATATGAGCACTTAATGCAGTGGATCCAATTTTAAGAAACAACACTTCCAAACAGAAAATTGTTGCTGTCAAGCAGAATACTATAAAGAATAAAATTTTATTAAAAATAAAAACAAGGTTACAGTTGAAAATGGGATAACCAAGACCGCATTGAATCTATAAATATCTTATTTAAAATTGTAAGTGTGCATTCTTCTCAAATGTAAAAGTTAAAGGAAATGAAATACAAATAGGAAAGTTATTATTGCAGTTGTTTGCAGAATGACTTTACTAGAAATATTAAAATACACAATTCTTTAAAATGTTTCTAGATTTGTGTGCTGCTCTTGTGACTAGTGTGTTCTAAGCATACTATCTTGATTTGCAAAATCTATACTCACGCATGTACTATTTTGTTAGAAAAGGCCAAGTACAAGTCAATTTAGTCTGAGGCTATTTGTGGAAACAGCTTAGGACTTCATCAGTTTTGGTTTTAAATTTCAGACTTTGCTGTAAACAGATTAAAACTGGCAGAGATCTTGTACTATAAAATCTTGGAGACTATAATGGTACAAGAAACACGAAGACTACATGGGAAAGACATGACTGTAAGTAAAGAACTAGCAGAAGAAGAGAATTTGTAGGGGGATATGTTCAGACAGTTCCAGAACAGATCAGTCTGCGGACAAGCAGTCTGTATACATTGTTATTTTTAATGAAAGAGAAGTATATGGAAGGTGCCTTAATGTAGTTTTTACTACTATTGAAAACGGTATAAATCTGGCATTATTAAATATGTTAACTTGTGTTTATTTCCAGAATCATTAATTTCAGGGCAGGTAATTTTTATTCTCTTCTTTATTCCATTAACAGTATCAATATTTCATGTTAGACAGCAATGTATTTGACTTGCTTTGTGACTCACAGTACAGACACCAATTCATTTGACTGTGGTAATGAAAACACTGATGCTTTTCAAAGTGTTAATCTACTTCCAGTCTAAACTTCCATGTAAAAAGAAGAGATTGTGGAAGTAGAAAAAAGCAATAACTCAGTCTCAAATGGCACAGTACTGAAATAGTCTAACTTGACTGTGAAGAGCAAAAGCTTGCATTATCTGTCTGCATTTTTAAATGTTTCTCAGAGTTCTTCTGTGTATTTTCGTATTTCTCATTTTCTTAGATGTGGCAAAGTCTTAAGTACTTTTTGAGATTTTTTTAGTCCTAGATGTGCTGAGAAGCCCATCTTTCCTGCTCTCCCCTAAGAAGGACTTGTATGTTTTCAAAAAACAAAATTTTTAAAAAAGTTCTATGTAAGATGGATTTTCTTGAGATGACTCTAATTCTGCCTAGAAGGCTTTTTTTGTCTTACTAAAAAATGTGCCTCTGTTTCCCTAACCTCAGATCACTGACATTTTCTGTAATCTCTTCAGGCTCTCTTGGAACAAGATGTCTTTCACCGCTCCCTCATGGCATGCTGCTTGGAGATTGTGCTTTTTGCATATAGCTCACCTCGTACCTTTCCCTGGATAATTGAAGTACTTGACCTCAGGCCATTCTATTTTTATAAGGTAAATACATATTGTCTAAATCGGTGTTCAAAACAGCATGTTACTGGATTGACAGTCTCAAAGGATGATGCTCTTCCTTCCTAGGTAGCCACATAGGAGAAGGGCAGATGTTAATATGTCTCATGCCTATTCTAAATTCTTTCTGTCTTTAATATTACCTGGAATGTGTAGTGCTTGAGTTGAAGCTGAGATTTAAAGCAATAAAACCATTTTGTAAATGGTACTTAATTGTAACATGCTGTTGATTAACTTCTGTTTTACATATATACACATGCTCACACACACAACTTTTAGTAGACTAAGGCATTCAGGCATAAATTTTAATGATGTTTGTATTTATTGACTGCAAGCTGTAGGACTGGTTGCATCCTAGCTCCGCTTATTACCGGTAAAAAAACAAAAATACTCTTAGTTGCCTTTGACTACCACTACTTACCACACGCTTGTACAGTTAAAATTACTTTTCCTCTCTTGTTTTACAGAATAGAGCATAAAATCTCTTTTCCTGACTGTTCTCTTATTTTTGTTCTTTTAAAACTCATTCTCCTTTTGCTCCCAATGTAATTTCTATTCTTGAACTTGTTTGATCCTTTTATCCTTATGCTTACTATTTTTGAGATATCTTACAGTGGTTAGTACTGAATAAATCAGAATTAGTTCTGTTTAGAGAATAATAACCAGAAATATCCAGCCCTTTGGGAAATCTGTTTTATGTTCTATTCTCCCTTCTTCCTTTAAGCTTCAGGTATAAGGCAGTAGTGAACCTAAAACAAGTCTGTCACTATTGCTCTGACTTGCAGTAGTTTACATGCACTGGTGCAGCTGCAACTTTATGGAACACGTTTATATTTGATTCAGCGTACATTCTTGTGGCGCTCTTCTTCCTTCAAGGCATTTTTGTCACAAAGACCTTACGTGAGAGAGACTATATTTATCATTCCAGCTTTGCCACTTGTAATTTTGTTCTTAGGATTCTTAGTTTCTATAAATAGGTAAACACATCAATAAGTCCCCCAGGGAAATTTAGGGCATTTCCATCACTGGAGCTTTGCAGAAACAGGTTGAACGTTCATCTGTCAGAGACAGCACAGTAAAGTGGATCTTGCAGTGGCACATAGGGGCGTGGATTGTGGCGTAACGACCACACGGACACCATGGTTCTTTTAGGATCAGTAACTGCTACTTCTTCATTGATGACATAACTTCATTCTCTCTTACTGAGGGCCTAACTTCATCTCTCATATATTGAGGGCATAACTTCATTATCCTTGTTGCCTTCCATATTGAGGACAGGCTCCCTTCTTATACCATTCTCCCCACATCAGTCCTTTTCCACTAACTATTCATTGGTCAACCACTTTGCCCAGCAACCACAAACATCCAGCAACTTCCATGCCTTAACGGCAACTGGAGAGAGCAACGGAGAGAGCAACCGGAGAGGGCAAGACGTCTCATGAAATCACCCTCCTTTGTTCCCTCTAAACTCTTTACATTCCTTATGGCCTCATCGGTAAAAGTCTGATGTTGTCACCAACCGTGGGGCTTGTCGACCCCAAGCCCCGATGGGCACACTCCCACAAGGATCATGGAATTCCAAGGGCCCTTTTCAGCTCTTGTCAGCCCCGATTTGTACATGTTAAGGCCTTTCTTAAATTAAAGCCTCTTTTAAATTAAACTTTAAAACAGTGTTTTTCAACCCCTTTTATTATGGGCTGCTTGTTTGAAAGGAGGGGAAGCTTAAATGCTGGGATTCTTGCATGTGCCCGACTGAACCGGGTATACATCTTTGTATCTGACCAGGTGTGAGCACTGCATATGCTTCATGTGTTCATTCAGTGTATGCTTGGTGGTGGTCAGAGGGGCCTGAAGGCACCCTGGGAGGGGTTGTTCTGCACTGAGGTGACACTCGCTGTCCATTTCCAACTTCGGGGTTCCCTAATTTTTTGTACTTAAAAAGTAAATAAAGGCATATGCATGGGCTTAACATTTCTATTTCATGTAAATTTACTGTGGGTAATGGGTATTTTAAATTGTGTTGCTTGTATGGACACACAACACACATGCACAGTTGTAGTGAAATGGAAAAGAAGGAGATGCAAAGGCCTGTCGAGATGTAACATGAGATGAAAAATCTTATGGTGTCTCTGAGCTGGACTGCGTAAGGGAATTAGAGAGGGCTGGCAAGATTCAAGGTGAGACACTGGAGTGCTCTACGTTGAATAGAGGTTTTGAACAGGATCCTGAAATGAATAGTGGTTTGATAGTGTTAAACATGAGTGATATGACTTTGCTTTTATATGTGTGTCTTGTTACTGTTAGGTTATTGAAGTACTGATCCGGTCTGAGGAAGGACTTTCCAGAGACATGGTGAAGCACCTTAACAGCATTGAGGAACAAATTCTTGAGAGTCTAGCCTGGACTCGGGACTCGGCACTCTGGAGTGCTCTCCAGGCTTCAGAAAACAGGGTCCCAACATGTGAAGAAGTATGTTAGCCTTTTATTTTAAAAAATCACAATGTTTTTCTTGCTGTTGTACAGAACTCTGTTAAACACTTACATTATCTGCTAGGAAAAAAATGAAAACAACAATATTTTATTATTAATGTACTGACATGAAGGGAAAGTTGTGTTATCTTACATTGGTATTTCTTATTTGTCAGGTAATATTTCCCAGTAATTTTGAAGCAAGCAATGGAGGAAGTGGGCTTGGGCATTTGCCTATGATGCCAATATCTCCCATAGTTCATCCTCGAGTTAAAGAGGTTCGGACAGACCTTGGTGGGACTTTAAGAAGGGGTATGTTTAAGGTTTCTGATATATTTTGAACATGCAAATTTGGATTTGGATTTTTTTTTTTTTTTTACTTCGTAATTGAGCAGTCTTGAATCTGGATTAAGCATTCAGAATTGTGCAGTATCGGTTCATCTAGGGAAAGTCTAGATGTGTACAGTCAAACCACTGATGTGTTTTACCAGCAGCAGTCATTGGTAATAATGCTTCACATCTGAACTGGTGCAGAACTTGCCTTTGTTTTGATGCAAGATGGTTACCCTACTCTTGGGTGGGATGTCATCTGGTAGCTTATTGTCCTTAGCTGGTCAGATTTTTCCCTGGTTATGAGTTTTTTTGTTGTTGGGATTTTTTTTGTTGGGGTGTGTGTGTGTGTGTGGTTGCTGTTGTTTTTATTGTCTCACTGAATTGGACTGGATCTTTGGTGACTCTTTTTAAAGTACAACCTCCTCTTTCCAGTTTTCAGCACTTTTGATAGCTCTAGCTACTGTTGCATTCTCATTATTCTGATCCTTCAGACCCCACTCTAACTGTCGCTGCTTTTTTTTTTTTTTTTTTTTTAAACCCTTGACCAGTGATGGTTGTCACTGTCACCTCTTGTTACTGCATTAGAGAATGATAGGGCTGCATTTAGTCCTCTTCCTACAGAACTTTCTTTTGCAGGAGTGGAGGACGATAATTTGTCTGCAATACTCTTTTCCTCTGAAGAACTGCCTTGCTCTTTGCAGATTTCCAGGTATCACGTAGAACTGTTTCTTAAGGGTGAGGGTGAAGAAGCAGCAGCACAGCTGTTGCTTTTTCACACTTCAGTAGTTAGGAATTGCTGCAATCATTGTATCCCAAGCAATAGTTCATAAGTTCTTGCTTGTGTACTATGAACTGTGATGTTGTCTCCTTTTGTGTTTGTCTGGCAAATCACATTACAAAACTCAAAACTTTTTTTAAAAATACTCAAGTGCATTAGGAAAGTGATGTATAAGCAGTTGTAGATGTTATGGTGAGTTGTCCGATAGAAAGGAAAGCAACTTGGAGATGGTATCCCATAGAAGTGTAGGAGTGTGTGAAACCTTGCCTTGCATGAGAACCTGATACCAAGTGCTCTTCTTTACTTCAGATTGAAAATGGTTGGGATTAGAAATGTTTATGTGCTCCTGGTACTGAGAAGACCATCCTGGCAGACTGGAAGTAACATCTCCAATTAGTTTCACCTTGTCAGTTAGCCAGAAGGCTTTGGCTTGATCGAAAATGGTATGCCCGCAAATGGCACTGATAGCTTGGTCAATCTTTTCTTTCATGTTAATAGCAGATTATGAAAACCAAACTCTCTGTTACAGAGTAAAAGGAGAAAGTTAAAGGATTATACTTATATTCATATTGCCTAAGAACAGTGAAAGGTGAGGTTACTTCTTAATCAGAAACAATTTCTTGCACTCTGGTTTTGTAGTTTGAGAGAATAGCCTTTCCTCCTCCTGTGGAGAAGAATCCCTATTCAGCAGCTGCTCTGAAGATGATCTTTTTTCTTCTTTGCATACTAGACATGCAGCCGTTGTCACCAATCTCTGTTCATGAGCGCTACAGTTCCCCTACAGCAGGAAGTGCTAAGAGAAGACTCTTTGGAGATGACAGTCCCAAAGAAATGCAGATGGAAAAGATTTTAACTGAGGGAACTAAGTTGACAATTGCTCCAGCATCAAGCATTGCTACTGAAAATATATCAGTTTCTCCTGGGCAAACAGTACTGACCATGACAACAACTACAATACCAGGAAAAGCAGGACAGAAGGTTACTATCCCACTGCATGGTATGAATTCTTTCTGGTTTCTTTCCATATGTTTTGCTTGCTTTTAAGATCCATCTAGACTGACAATGAATCTTGAACACGTGTCAATTTTTCTGTTTAAAAAGAGCATATATGACTTTATTAAAAAACAAAACAATAGCAAAACTTAAGTTTTAAACTAACATCTCATTCTGTGTTTTGATGGGATATCTGACAAGTGTCCTGAGGATTCCAAGTTGCAAACAAAGTTATGGAGTTCTTCTGATTGCACCTCATCACAGATTAAGTGTGGCTTTGGTTCTCAACTCCAATAGTGATTCAATGCTGTTTTATTTTTTTGTCTATTGTCTATCTAAAAAGACTCTGAAATTACTGGGTAAGGGCTACATATAAATATCAGCAAAATAGTGTGGTTTTAAAGTTTTGTTAAAGCTGGCTGATGCTTGACTACTTCTGATAAGGATACATGAGAAATGAGTTTCGTAGCCTTTCTGAATTTAAAGTCTGTGTCTTAAGTATATTTAGATGGATTGAAAAATTCTCTACTTTTAATGTTTAAGGAGATTTTCAGCAAGAGAATTTGACTACAACTACTGCACAAACTAATATAGACTGTATATAAAGTACTATTAGATTTGCAAAATAATAGCAAAAAAAAAGAACAGGAATGCCCATCTTCCCCAAAAGAGTGGTACACTAATTACAGAGACTGTGATTTCTTGTCAACATTGTAATTTTGGATACTTTTAGAAATGGCTATTCACAATCATCTTCGTCCTTTAAGCATTACCAGAAATGTACTTTTTAATAATTTCTGAAGACTCCGTCTTTTTAGCATCCAATATAGAAGGATGAAATGTCTTCAGTATGAAATATGTGTAAATAAGTTTAGGATTTGCAATTTAACTATGTAGCATGGTGGCAGCAAGCAGTTTATTTCTGGATCATCATCATTTTCTATCATCTCCAGGTATTGCGCATGAAATGGGTGGGATCACATTGATACCCATTTCCATGAATTTAGGTCAGCCACCTAAAATGGAGGCTCCGGCACCCTGCCACTCCCAGTTGAGCCAAGCACAAGAAGTGCATCTGTCATCAGGAAGCAAACCAAAGAAAACAGGATCCTTGGCACTGTTTTACAGAAAGGTAAGTATCTTTGTTAGGAAGTTGTGCTTTACTTCTGCTTGTGGCCATGCTAAAAATCCTTGAGCAATTTACATTACATTACTTTTCAGTCTTCACGTACCTGTCCTTTGGCATGAACAATTCTCATGTAGCTAGGAGGAGAAGAGAAAAGATGTTGCAGAGAATTCCATTTCCCATATTTTTCCAGCCCTCCCTCTGACGCATGAGATGTTTCATTTTTTCCTTTTTCTTCTTTTTCTTTAGTAGCTTCTATAGCTACCTAGGAAATATTGGTAGTTTTTAATTACATCGCTTGTTCTTATTGCCTCCCACATTTGCAAGGGTTAGATGTACCAAAAATGAGATACCCTCCTGTGTCACGTTCATTAAAAACTGAATTGTTCTGGATCCTGTACAGCATTCTCTTGTTTGGAGTTTTCTGAGGTCTACCCAGTAGTGCTGATCTTGCCGGCATGGAGCCTCAAGAAATCAGTGGGAAATAACATGCTGTCTAAAAGTTACTAGAACAAAAGAAATTCTTGAAACAATGAGGAATAAAAGTGTAGGTTAAGAACTGGGTGCTTGAGAGAAAGTTTTTTATTGGCAACAATTATCTTACTAGAGAAGATATTTTCAGAAGTTTTCACCTTTATGGTACTTCTATGTACAGAAACTCATTCCCGGAAACACTCGAAAGCCACATCCTGTCTCTGAAGTATTGGTTCTTTAATTTTAATAGTAACAGTCTCTCTCTTTTTCTGAGAACTGATTAAGAATTGATTAGCTAGCTGCTAAGCACGAACATGGACTGCTTTTTGGAAGCTTTAATCTCCGCAGGGAAATACTTCAGCTGTTGTAACCATGTATTTGAAAAACTTTGGTAGGCAACATTCCTCTTAGGAAGAACAAAAATCTTCTCTTAAATTTGTCTTCAAAAGAATGTTGACCTATTCATTATAGTGATCGTCATATTCACAATAATAATAGTTTTCCCCTGCTTCCATTTCTTGTTCCCATTCAGTAGAACAAGTGAAAATGAAGATGAATTCTTCCTGCTGTCCAAAATAAAGAATGCACCTAATTACTATCAATGTAGTGAGAACTTTTGAAATAAATGAAGAATGTTAATGTTGCACTTGATGGTTATTTCAGATTTTGAAACAGGTTTTTGGTAATCAAAATGGGAAAAAAAGGTCTGTCAGCTTGAAAATATGAGATTATACTTAGTTGTAATTAAAGTTGTAATGTCTCTTCTTTCAGCTTGTCATAACTGTTCCATTATAGTGAGTGAGTGATATATTATAGAAGGCATAGTCATGTTTTTAATCAGATTTTCTCTAAGTATCCAACATAGGAACAGAGTTGACAGTTTAATATTTGGAGACAGTGACTTGGGCAAAGGGAGGAAGTTCAGTGAAAACAGAGTATTGAAGTATAAAACAGTTATACTTTGGTGAGGGCTTTCATTTTTGCAGACTAGGTTAAGATCAGCAGGCTTGACTCTTAACTGCATGTCTTTCTCTTCCAGGTTTATCATCTGGCAAGTGTGCGCTTGCGTGATCTGTGCTTAAAATTGGATGTCTCCAATGACTTGCGCAGGAAGATATGGACGTGTTTTGAATTCACATTGGTTCATTGTGCTGATCTAATGAAGGACAGACATTTGGACCAGCTCCTTCTCTGTGCCTTCTATATCATGGCAAAGGTAACATGTAGGTTTAGGAAACTTGAGTTTAGTTCAGTTGAAAACATAAATAGGACTTTGTTTTTCAGCCATCTAGTAACAAATGAGCAATTTTGACATATGAAAGAAAGCTGAAATTATATTCATGGTGTTTTGTTTAGGATTTTCTCATTTTCTATTTAGAAAAGTTAAGAGGTCCAGTTTTTAAATTCACAAATGTCTTTCAGTGTAATAATGTTTCCCTTCTTTAATTTTTAGTATCACTGGAATAGAAGTTTGAAAAGGAATAATTCTTAAGTCTCTTATGCAAAAAAAAAAAAAAAAAAAGGTTTTACTAGCTGAAATAAAAAAAGAATGCTTAAACATGAAAAATGTGTGGTTTTTTTTCATATTCCCATCACCATATTAATGTTCATGAAAAGACTATATAGAGGGAAGCTAATTGAGTAGACTGGACCTGAGCAGCCTGATCATTCTGCTTGCTCTTGGACTTCAATAGCATTTTCTTTTCCAGGTAACCAAAGAGGAAAGAACTTTTCAGGACATAATGAAAAGTTACAGAAATCAGCCGCAAGCGAACAGCCATGTGAGTAAATCATATAACCTTTCCTTCATATAAATATCAGAAAGAGGTGGCTTTCGAATGTTTATGATGATGATGGGAAAATCGAATCACCTTCAAAATTAGATGAATTCTTATTCAGATGGATATAATCTAATCTTCTGACTTTCATGTTTTCCTTGTTAAGAATTTTTTCCCTCTGTGTTCTGTAGGTTTATAGAAGTGTTTTGTTGAGAAATTGTTCTGATGATGTCCTTTTGGACAAAAATAAAAACCAAGATGTAGAAATGACAGAAGGTAAGTAATATATCGAAAATATGCTTTTCAGTGGGAACAAATGTTTTATTTTGTTTTCTTAAATTTGATAGCTTGATACTGAAGCATTTCCTTACTGTATCAGTGTTACTATGGTTCATTTTGGACAGCAACACCATTTAACAAAGAAAGATGAACAGTATCTGAATATTATGACAGATTTTTTTTTCTAATATGCTATCGCATATTAAATATAGGTTTAAATATGGACTACTTGTTTCCAGAAAATAGTGGCTGTCTTAGACCAAAATTTGCATATACAAGTAGATTTATTTTAAATAGCTGATATTTTCTTTACTGTGGGTTTGTGAAGAAAGAGATAAAAATAGGATTTGAGAAGAATTATGAAAATTGTTCCGTGCCCGTTGTTACTGACTTGTCAGAAAAAGCACAGATCGCAAGCCCGTTTATGAGCCCACGAGTAGAACGGATGTTTAGCTAGGACACACAAAGAAATTTAGAAGGCTGTTCCATATGGCAAAATCTCATGGTGAGTGGGATTCAACTGCTTGAATGAGTATTAGTGCCATTTTTAAACACATTACGGTGTCCTGCCTAGGTCCAGGAAAGTGCTGATCTGTAGGTTCAGCATCCTGTCTAGCAGCTCCACAATTCTTGGATGTCGTAGGGCGTCTATAGTGGTACTGCCATGGGGTGTACTGTCAGACAGGTTTACTTGGTTACAAAGTTGTTCAGTTCCCTTTCCTACTAGACTTTTTTATCAGTTGGGGACTAGTGTCTCTTCTTGCTATATTAATTCATGTTCTTTTGACAGCAGCTTACAGGAACGTGTGCTTGTGCTCTGACACAAGACACACACTAAGGAATTACGGGTATCAACTGAAGGTTTTTATGTTTCTTTCCATGTTGCAGTGATTGCAGGAGGCTTTATTCTGTGTTCCCTTGTTTTGCTTGGTAGTAAACAGTGTGGAGGAATGAAGAAGAAGGTTGTGTTCATTAGGGATCTGGCTTAAGCAGGCAAGAGTTAACAGCAATATATTTGCTGTGCAGCTGCAGCTTTTTCTACTGAACAACCATTTAGTTACATGCCTGAAAAGATGGTCTCCTGGCTTTCTTGCAGTAGATGTGAGTTGAGTACAAAGCTACTTTTTTGCCAGCTCATCACTAGAAAGCTTCCCAGAAGCTAAAAGCTCTAAGTTCTCAGGCTGCCTGGAATTTTGTTGCAAGTTTGCGTAGCACTTGTGCTGAGTGTTGGCATGGTTGAGGTTCTGAGCATGTTAACATTGTTCTACATCCTGGCTCATTTGATTATTGCTATATGAAGATCGTACAGCAGTCAAAAAAAAGATGAGCAAAAAAATGACTTTTTATGACTTTTGCTCCTTTAAAACAAAAGAAAAATGGAAAAAGGATTGATACTGTCACCCTTTTTTTGCTACAGAGTTTTCCAGTACAGAAGTGAAGATTTGCACTAGCCTTTTTAGTCATAATCCACTAGCCTGCTAGCAGTGATATTTAACTCCTTTTAATGCCCATAACCACATACAATGCACCCTTGTCTCAAGCATGATTCTTGAATTCATCTCATTAATTGGTCAGTTTATGAATGAGTTCTTCTCAGTTTAAACTTGTATTCAAGAGTGAAGTTTGCCGATACTGTGTTCTGAAATCTGAAGCTTTCTCTTATTGTTAGACTCATCTGTGAAAACTGGTAGTTCGTCGGGAAGATCTGCAGCAGAGAACTCCAGTGAGTCAGGAACAGAGGAGAGAGGAGACCTTATTAAATTTTACAATGCGGTCTATGTAGGAAGAGTAAAATCATTTGCACTGAAGTACGATATTACAAACCAGGATCACGTAGTAAGTAAACTATTTTGGAGTTTTGCTCTACTGAATAATCAGACACAGTGTGGTTTTCCTGGCACTCTGTATCCGTATTTTGTATTGTTATTCACCAGGCATGGTTACAGAAGTTGAAAAGTTACAGGTAATGCTATGAGGACTTGCTTTAACAGCCTTTCAAAAGGCCAAACTGCAGATGCAGTTCAGTTTACAACGCCATTTTCAGCATCTTTATGTAACAGTACCTGTGTGCTAAAATACCTGTGGAGTACCTGTGTAACACATATGGGAAATAAATTTGTTCTGTGGTTTGGCAGACATTTGCTCAGTTGTTTAACTGCTGTAGGATAAAATGTTATAAAGGAAACCTGGAAGTGTGTTAGTCTTGTCTTTCTGTGAAGTTACATCTCTTCAGTAATTTTTGATTCGTATCCTATGGGGATTTTTCCTCTCTTTCAGATGGAAGCCCCTCCTTTGTCTCCATTCCCCAACATTAAGCAACAACCCATATCACCTCGACGGATCTCTCAACAGCACTCAGTTTATGTTTCGCCTCATAAGAATGGTGCCTGCTTGACACCTCGAACTGCACTACTATATAAATTTAATGGGAGCCCTTCCAAGGTAGAAAATAAAAGGGTTGAAAATGTTTGATTTGGGAGAGTGTTAATTAATCTCATAATTAGAACATGCTCTAATACAATGGGGATTCATTGAACCAGTTTCTCAGTTTGTGGCGAGGGATATGTAACTTATGTAATAAAGAACTCTTCACTTCTTCAGCAGAGAGGTTTAAAATAGAAACTTCGTGGTTCTTAGATAATTGAGAACCAAATCAAGTTTCAGATGGAGTCATACTAACTTGTATTACATTGTTTGTAATTTTTTTTCTTAATCACAGAGTTTGAAGGATATCAACAATATGATAAAAGAAGGTGAACATAGGAGTAAGAAACGAGCAATAACAATTGATAGTGATACCGAATCCCCTACGAAGCGACTCTGCCAGGAAAGTGATGATGTTCTACTTAAACGTCTCCAGGATGTTGTCAGTGAAAGAGCAAATCATTAAAACTGCCAGTTTTCTGTGGGATCTAGAAGCTATGGAGCTTAATACAGCTGTTGTGGTATTTATTTCTTGCATTTCCAACGTGGTATATACAGACAACTGTGAAGTTTAAGATTGAACTTTTACCTGACCTTTGCAAGATGCAAAAAGCAAGGGCTAAATAGTAAATGCCAGAGAATGAAAGTGGTGATGATCTTTATTCCTAAAGAACCTGGCTATGCTGGAAGGTGTACTCTCTTCAAGTTGATTTAGCAAATGAGTGATCTGTAGAAAGCCACATTGGGTGTTCTTGAACCTAATACAGAGTATTTGATTTCTGAGCGTAACTCGGCTTCTAGGAACAGGGGTGTTACTTTTGGAATAAAAACAGTAAGGAAATGAGTGAAGTCGGTTAAGTTTCTCAAGCTTTTGGTACTTGGGGAAGAAGCTTTATAAGTGCCTTATTTTTAAAATAATGTGGAATTTTATGCATTACGGTGAAATAACTGGAGTGGAGAACAGATAGGTAATTCAGCCTCAGTAAGAGCTGAATAGTTTTGAACTGTATGACTTGATGTCCTATCTCCCATCAGAACTTCACCAAATATGTATGTTACAACCTGGATCAGAGAGCTTCTGCAATAACATAGGCAATAATCAAAAAGTAGAAGCAGCAGTGGTTTAAATTGGACCCTGAAATCTGAAAAAGCACTGAGATAACTTTCTGAATAAGTCTGAACTAATTTTATCCCCAGCCAGTAAATGCTGCCATGGAAGCTGCTCCTTTCCAATAGAAGCTTGATTTGCAACCCTGCTGTAGAAGCTATTCATATGAATTATAGCTTAACTGTGAAGAAGTACAGGTTGGTTACAGATGAAAAACAGCTTGGGCTTTGGCCAGCCTTACAGCTGTTGAAATGTGTAAATTCATTTAACAAATTGTATCTCTTTGTTTTATTTTTTCCTGAAGATCTTAGTCTCTTGTTGTGTAGTATCTACACTGAATGTAAGCCCATCAGATAAGGCATATTTGTATATATGTTTTTATAGCTATTAAAGGCTCGGTTTCATTGGAAATGTGTAAATTCCATGATCTATTTCTTTTAAGTAAGCTGTTAACACTGAAGTATTTGATAGGATCTATTTTGCCGAAATGGAAAAAGTCATTTTTTTTTCATTATTATAAATCAGTATTTTGATCTTATTTCATAATTGCATTTAGGGTTAGAGACATACAGAAATTTCTCAGCACTGTATTTTTCAATTTGTTTTATGTATATTGTACTGGAAAAAAATAAATACATAGGACTTGTATGTAGTGCTCATTGTTTGGTTTTAGTATGTGCTGCATGATCTGCTATGCCACGGTTCCAGGGAAGAATACTAGTGTGATCTCAGTCTCAGCTAGTCAATCTGGACAGCAAAGATGGAGGGAAAACGTATTTAAAAGTATACATGTGCAGGGACTCTACTCAGCAAGGAATAGCAAGTTTACAAACTGTAATTCATTTTTGAGTTAACTACTTAAATACTTGATTTTTGACTTTCAGAAAAAGGTGTTTATTTCTGAAAGGTGTGACTACAAAGCTGCAGTATGAGGACGCGCAGTCAACTAGGTTTAATGTAGATTCTTCTGTTCAGTTCCTTTAATTTTATTTGAATATTTGTCTTCAGATCTTGAGACAAAGAAAAACAACCTGTCTTTATCTGCTCGTTGGTGCTGTTATGACTATATCCATTCAAATTATAATCCTGTCCCTAAAAGCCTCCTGCATTATTAGGGGGTAATGAGGAATCTTGATTTAGCGTTCTATGGAGTCTGCTTTATTTGCCTGGACGATTGCAGTCTTTCTGGACGGTAGATGTAAGGCTTAACAGCGTAAGTCTTTCAGCAGTATTGTAAGGCAAGAATGTACTTGATTTGGTTGTAATTTAACATCATGTGCATCTCTCTCTTCCTCCTCACGTATATGCTCATCACACTGTTACAGTATTTTCTCAAACTGGCGAGAACTGATGGTGCTCAAATCCTTATTAGTTGTCATTAACCATAGTGTTTTTTCATTAGAAAAATGAATATACTGCAACTGGATACAGTTCAGATTTTTTCACCTGTTTAGGTGATGATAGAAAAATATTATTGGACTTGTTAAACAGCTAAAACAATGGCTTGTATTAAATGCTTGTAACGGTTTAAAGTGCCTTCAAATGTAAATATGTATTTTATAATAAACAGAAGTATTTTAACCTGATTTGCTCTGTTTTCTCTGGTAATTCATTACGTGATGTCTTCTTTCTGCATTTCCTGTAATGTTCCTATAAGACCTTTTATCATTTTTGTGCTTCTTCAAATTTCTTTTTTCTTAAACTTCCTTTTGCAGATAAAAATGCCAGTGAGGGGAAGGCATCACAGGGGATGTAAAATGAGAAGTGGGATTATAGCACCAGTCTTGAAAACTGCATGCTATCTAGTGAGACACTGTTTTTTCCCAGCGAAACAGATTCTAATTCTTTAACTGAAAAGATTTGCCACCTTAACACTGCCTAAAATTTGTTCAGACCTTCATGTTTACTACAATACAGTATTTCAGAAAGTCAGAGGAAGAAAGGTTAACAGCACCAGGGAGAATACAATAAATCTGCAACCACTTTAGATGCAAGAATTATGTTAATATTAGGTTGCCACATCTCCAGCGTACTAAGACGTGGTGTTGAGAAAATACATAGTGTGATTAAGCGCTGTGGGGAATCGAAACTGAAGTTCAGTTTAGTTTCCTGCTAGGAAACATTCTTTTTGTGTTCCACTACTGTAAATCATGCAGTATGTTTTGGTTATTTGACATTTGAGGAACTAAGAGCTGAAAACACAAAAAGAATCACAGAAGGAACAGTGAGTGGGTAAGTGCTGTGACTGCAGAACAAGGAAGCTGAGCTTTTTTAAATCTGTCTCCAGGACAAAGAAAGTAAGCTTATTGTAATCTAAATCACCTAAGTAGTTGTTCTTGAAAAACAAAAGAACATGAAGATGTTGCTTTGACAAGTCATCTAAATACCAAAAGCGTTATATTTTTTTGACCTCTGAGTGACCAAAAGAGTATCAGAAGGCAGGTGAGTTGCAGAGATGGATTGCGCATTTGGTTCCCAGCCATTCTGCCCTGCTCAACTTGAGCTAGAGACTTTGGCAGGGCTAATGAGCACGGGGCCCTACGCTGAGCCTCGCCTTGAAGGTTAATACGCGGGATGAACAGGGAAGCTTTGGTTTTAGGGTGCCCAATTCACCCTGTACACCCCAGAGCACTGCTCCCCCAGTCAGGTACTGATTGCAAATATCCTCTGCCTTTTGTTGTCATGATTCCCAGTAACAAAAACTGCTTTGCAAGAGTTCAGTCACAGGAACATCAGCTAGTTAACATGTAAATACAGGGATCAAGCAGATGAGGTGGAAAGAACAGGCTCCAGGTCATGACTGCTTTGCTGTGGACTTAGCAATTCTTCGGTGGTCCTAACTTCAGGCAGACAAGCTTGAGTGTTTGTAGCACTGCTTCGTGGAGCCCACCAAAACCAGGAACGTGCTAGTAGAAACCTGTAGTTTTTTTTTGTTGTTTGTTTTGTTTTGTTTAAAAAAAAAGAGAGACTACACAGAAATAATCGCTCTTTACCCTGTTTTCTAATGTGTGCTTTATGCTTTGTTGAAAGGTGTTGACTCGCGGAAAACTGACTCCACAATCAGTAAGATTGTAAAGTAGGTATGTTTTATTCAGTGCTGGGCAGCACGGGGGGGGGGTAATCTCAACAAAGTCGTGCGCAACAATTTGCTCGCTTGCATTCTCTTTTATCCCCTAAAATATTAAATATGCACTAAGTTTCACAACACACCTATACATATTAATTCCCTAGCTCTGCCTAGCCCCGCTTCATATGCTAATTATCTTATCAGTCCTTCTGCACTTGTGTAGTACTCTCTGGTGGTCGTCCAGGTGGTCGTTGGGATGAAGTAAGACGTCTTCATCAGAGTTGGACTTTTCACCTCGTCTCCCTGCGCATGCTCTCCGGGTCCTTGGTCACAATCTGGTCCATAATGTTGGTTTGGTCCAGTTCTCAGGATCCATGGGTCTCCTGTTATCTCAAGGCCTTACATGTTTGACATCCTTTATCTTATCCTTTTATAAACAGTCTTCCTTATCTCTGAGCCCTCACTCACAGTCCGAACTATGAGGTTGGTTTTATTTGGTTCTTGGAGCCCCAGGGGCTCATCTGGAGGCTTAAGCGCAGCACAGGCACAATACATCGCAAATGCAGCACATATTAAGCAATGAGTGTTGTCTATATATTTATTCTTAATCAGTCACTCTCTAATTTCCAATCCCATGTTTCAGTGTGAGACTACTTCATGTGGTCATGCTCCTTAATGGATCTAGCCTGTTCTTGTTTGCTAATGTTCTTTCTGAGAAGAGGTGTATTTGCTCTCAGTAAGTGGGCCTTGCCCTTGTGATAAATAAATGATTGATTCCAATTAAAGTTAATTTACTTGAATAGAGGCAAGCAAATCGCTCTGGGTGCGCTGAGAGTCTCCGCTCCACCAAGATGCACACCTTACAGTTCCCATCCCTGGTTTATATCTCTTCTACTAATGCATATTCACAGTGGGCATGTCCTCCTCCGAGCAGGTCCTCTTCATCTTCTGGCATCTTCTTGAGTCTTCTCAACCCCAGCCCCCATGCAGGCCCTCCCCCCCCCCCCAAATGTTTAAAAGTGCTAATGGTCCAGCAACAAAACTGGTGGAGGCCGGTCCTGTCAGATGTCCATTGCAGAACACAAGAACTACATACATACATTAACCACCAAAAACAAAAACTATATACATACATTAACCATCTTTCTTAGTTTCTCGGTTATACAAGGATGTGTAAAACAGAAGGTCACATTTTATCATGCAGCCCTAGCATTGCTCCACATTGACACGAATCAGATGAACACATTTCACACCCTCAGCCAGGCTGCTTCATTTCGGATGGTTAGGGCTCTTTGCTGATGGAAAGCTCAGGAAGCCCCATAGGGGTTGGAGGGACACAGGCAAATGAAAAACAGGCTGAGCACTAAGTGCACTTTCCTGACGAGAACTAGAAAGTGAGAAAACAGAACACACACAAAAGCAAATTGCTATAGCATGACATAAGCTCTAAAACTTTGCAGGAAGCATAGAAAGTTTTTTTTGTTGTTGTTAGTTTGTTTTTGTGTGTGTGTTGTTTGTTTGTTTTTGTTGTTTTTGTTTTTTTTTGTTTTGTTTTTTGCTATTTTTTGTTAGTTCATTTTGCTACGTGTCTGAACTGTGGTGTGATGGAAACATAGCAACTCCCAGAAGTGTGTTCTGGTGGTTTGGTGGTGGATAAATGCTTGGTGCCCACCAAGCCACTCTCACTGCCCCTCATCAGTAGCACAGGGGGGGGAACACAGAGAAAAAGCTTATGGCTTGGGATTAGAAAGGGTGGACCACTGGATTCGGGCATCTTCAAAAGCGTTGTTTGCAGGAATAGCCATTTGGGTAAACAGTGTTACGGTGCCATGTCTTCTGGGAGCACCTTTGTGGAGGTCGATGCCTGAGACTGAACTGGATTTGGGACAATGAATCATCTGGTGTTGATGCTGGATTCCAGGTATTTCTGTCTCAGTTCCTCACAGTACCCTGCCGTTGTGGGGGCAGCTCGCTGGGGCAGCTCTGCACGCCCCATGGATGCGCTGGCTCCATCAAAGCTTTATGTGGAAGCTCGCTTCAGAGAGCAGCCCCCTGCGTCTGCTTGGGCAGTAAGGGGCCACTGCGCGCTTGGCCTCGGTGGGTGCTCCCCAGTCCAGCCCTGCACCAGGGCAGAGGCTGCCGGACACCTCAGCAGCACCCAAGGGTGCCTGGACCGGGCCGGAGCAGCGCACCGGCTCCCGCGCTGACGGGCAGCTTCAGCGAAGGGGGCGCCGGGGGCGCTCTGCGCTGGCGCCCCGGCCTCCCGAGGCCCCCGGGCGCGGCCCTGCCGCCGCGGCTGGGTGCGGGGTGCCGGGGGGGCTCCCTGCGGGGGGGCGGGAGGGGAGGCTCTCGGCGGGGCAGGGCCGGGGCTGCGGCGGGCGCCACGCGGCGCTTCCCGCCCGCCCGCGCGGAA
>CM021784.1:876543-962386 GCA_011076525.1 Nettapus auritus
ACGGCCCCGCTGCCGACGGCGACCCGCGGCTGTGGGACACGGAGCGGCTCTGCCAGCACCTCTCGCGCAGCGGCGTGGGCGAGCCCAGCCTGCTGCGCCGCTTCCGAGGTAACGGCGGCGGGGTCGGGAGCGGGGGAAGGGGGCGGCGGCGCTCCCCGCACCGCTCACCGCGTGCTTGTCCCCGCAGAGAGCGGCGTCACCGGGGCCATGCTGCTGGACCTGCCCGCCTGCGCCCTGGAGGTCACGCGCGTCTGGTGAGAGGGGCGCGGGGCGGGCGGAAGGGCCGCGGCCGCGAGGAGCCCGACGCCCCCGGCGAAGCTCCGCGGGGGTTCCCGCAGCAGCCCGTTAAGCCCGGGCGGGACGCGCGCCGCGAGCGCCGGGCGTTTCCCGAGGGTTTTCCTCTCGGCAGCGAGCGGTCGCCGCGCTGAGCCCGGGAGCGGCGCTGGCGCGGGGCTCCGAGGGGGCACCTGGGTGCCGGGGCGGCCTCCGGCCCCGCAGGCAGAGCCTGGGCGCTCAGATTCCAACCCCGCAAGAGCTGCTTGGGCTTTAGTCTTGGTTGCGCTCGCGGCGACAGGGGGCCTGTTAGGAGAAAGGAGGCCGTGGTGTGCCTCGCGGGGCGGGGGCCTGCGGGGGAGCCTGGCCTCCGGCGCGGAGCCCAGGGCAGCCGGAAGGCGCCGGCTTCGGCACCGCCGGCATTGCCCTCAGCGGCGAGGGGAGCGGCAGCTCCCGCGGACCCGGTCGTTGTTCAGGCGGTGAATGTGCTTTCTTGCTCTCCAGAAACAGAAGGGAAAATAAAGATCCTGCGTGTCCGAGGGACATAGCTGCGCCCTGGGGACTTCCTCCTCCACGTATCTCCAAATCCTCTGCTCCTCTCACGTTACTTTCCATTGTTGTGGTTAGCGGTACCAAGGCGGTTCCCTGTGTGGTTATTTGGCAGGTGTGCACAAGTGCAGAGCTGTGGTTGTGTGTGGAGGACTTTGAGCATGTTGGGGTGTGGGGTGGCTGCCTGGAGGTGACGTTGCGAGAGCTAACAGTGTGCTGAGGATGAAGGGCCCCATCTCTACGATGTCTAGAGATTTGGCTGGAGAAGAGTGCTGTCAGCTTGAGAAGGATGCGTTCGGAGGGCGAGTGTCTGGGTGTGTCTGCTGGCGGGGAAAGGAGAGCCAGTGTGGCTCGAGGTGACAAGGCAGAAGGGTCGAGCTTTGGAGGAGGTAAGATGTTGGCAGAAGTCAATGTTAAAATGGTTTTGGTTTTTGTGAGAATGGTTTTAAGTGTGCAGGTAGGAATGGTGTGGAATCACAAGGGAGGTAGCTAAAGGTTTTCATAGTCTGTTGCTAAAGGCATTTGTGTAGCTGAAAGAACAAGCAGAGAGTGGCTTCTGTTTATACACCACCGGGAGGCTGGTTGCTTTTAGTACCTCGGTGCCTGTTTGAGCATCAAGTGCCCAAGGTGGGTGCTTGTACGTACAGGACAGACAGGCTGCTTCAAGGCTTCTCAGAAGCGTGTAGGTCGAGTCCTGTTGGTGCGGTTTGGTACCCAGGTGTGACAGTGTGGAGCCAAACGGCCATGGATAGCTCCCGGTCGGTGCAGACACTGGATGGGGCGTATGGAATGATGTATTGGCAAGTTTTGTACTGTAAGGTGTTTACTTCTGTGTAGCCTGACATCTTGATTTTGTTGAGTTGAAAATATTGTCAATTGGATGAGAAATTGCTAGAGCTGTTTGCTTTTTTTTTTTTTTTAATATATAACTTCTGCTTGGCTTTGCAATGAAGTGATCTTTCTTGTGCTTTTTTCCATTGCATGCCATGTCCTCCAATAACTTTAATACTTTCTCTGTGTCAGACCAGTAATGACTGCACACTCATAGTATAGTTTCCTGTCATTCTCAGACATACAGAGAGGAGATGTTGGGACAGCAGGGGCCCGGAGGCTGAGGTATGGGTTGTCTATTATGGGTTGTCTCCTGCTCCTAGAAGTGGATGTTCTGTGCAGAATGAGGTGTGGTGCACACTGAATATATGTGGTGAGTGAGGCTGCCTGGTTGACATCTCTGGAATAGGTCGGCTCCTAATGGGTGCAGGAGAGGGGCTGTGGGTTTTTTTCTTCCTTGTCTGTGGTACAAGAGAGGGCATGGGTGAAGTAGGAAAGGGTGGAGGAGAATGGATGGGGAAATGGCAGTCTTCAGCCTTTCAAAGACAGCTGCTTTCAGGTCAGTTCAGAGAACTACATCAGCCACACTGAGAAAACTGTATTAAAATATGATTTGTTTGTAATCTTCTGGTTGAGGCAGTCCTGTCGTGTCGGCACAATGTAAACAACTCCTAGCTGTTGTTATTTCTCTGAAGATCACTAATGAGCTCTTTGTGATTTTATGCTCACCGTGACCATACTGGCAATATGCTTTGTCTTCGGGAGGCCAAGCCCCAAGATGGGGTCAGCGTTCCTGGAGGCAGGAGCCAGCAACTGGTAGGTAGGTCAGGCATGGACTTCCCTGCCTCTGTAGCATCCATCTGCAGCACCAGTCTGGCTGGGGGCACCTCCATCAAATGTGTCCTACAGTGTAGAGAGCTGTGTTAGCAATGTGTAATACAGCCCTGGTTGAGGTGAGTTTTTGGAGGAAAAAAAAAAAAAAAAAGCACATCTGGCTATGCTCTTTGTGGACAGCGTTTGCACAGGTAGTTGTAAAACAAACTACAGTGTAAATAGCACGGATATGCCCTTTGCTCTTTCTATAGCTGCAGTCACTTCTCAAGTAGTAGTGGGTAGATGCCCATGTGCCATCCCCCATACGTACCTGATAATTTTCCAGTGAATGTTCTCCTTGCTCCTGAATTTCTGTGGCATTTAAAAGTACAGTCAGCTGCTTCCAACCAACAGGCTGTGTCACATACTCAGCACTGGGAGGAGCAGTGCTGTCCCTTGCTTAATGCTCAGTACTGCTTTGCATTGCCTCACCTTCCCGTAAATGTGACTAAGTACAGGTACTCTGTGTGACCCAAAATGTCCTGTCGAGCAGATGTTATCTGATGGCATGGCTGTATGCTGCTGTCAGTGTCCCTCCTGCTGCATTATGGCTCTTTCAAAAACATGATTGTGACATTTGATCAGCGTTACTAGCATGGTTTGAAGTAATATCCTCAAAGACCCCTTAGCTGTAATTAGTAAAGTGGGGGGTCATCTTTTTCCATCAGGTTTGGTGTTACTTTTTAAAATCTGAACTGTCCTGAACTGTTTCTGAGGTTGGTGCGTGGTTACCACCCCAAGCGTTCATCCTACCCAAGTCAGCCAGACACGTAGTTGCAAAGGTTATGTTTTTCTTACAGACAGCAGTTGAATGTCCTTGGTCCCGTTTTCTGGACAGACCTCAAAGAGCTGTTGCAATTGTGTGGGAGCGTGAAGATAGATATGTGCAAGCTTCAGTTTTGGTAGCTGCAGAAGAGTTGCTCTGCTCCTCCACCATGCCCAAGTTCTTCATCTTACATAGAGAAGGACAGGCATATGCAGGTGGTCCTCCTCTGGTTTTCAGTTTTAGTTGTTTTCTTTTGCCCTGTAAATAGTGGTCTTGTTCAGGAACTCCCTTGTAATTATCTGAGAGTTTGTGACCATTCCTACAGGTTGAGCTGCTCGAGGTGTGAAGAAACACGCTGGTCTGAGCATCACTGCCAGTGCTTTTTATCTTGCTTGCGAGCAGAGGCAGCTGAAGGCTTGCAGGTGACAGCAGCACAGGCTGCAACCAAGAACTACTCTGCTGGGGACAGGGATACAAACTGGTTAAAACAAACAAACTCACCAGGAGCTCACACATCATATACATTTCATATTGTTATGGACTGTGAATTATTAAATGATTGAGATGAAAATATCCAGTGCATCTGGATGCATTTGTTTTTGTTAATAGTTCACATTTGATGGTATTAATTTCTGTTAAACTTTAATTCAAAGACTGATGTAAAGCTGGACTCAGAATGGTTAATTGTTCAGGAGTGCAAAAGGTAACAAACTGTTTTCTAGTGGTAAAGTGTTTGCTGTTGTACTGAGGCTGAAACCAGTTTGCTCAAGGACGAAACTAGCAGATAGAGCTAACAAAAGTGGGTGTCATGAAGCGTATTATCTCTTCCTAAGCACTTGTCCTGTCTTGCCTGTGTTCTAAGTTTTCTGTGACGACAGCAGAGTGCTATATTGAACATTTATGCATATATCATAAAGGAGACCTTTAATGGTTTATCAAAAATGACAGCAAAATATCTTTATGAACTATAAGAACTGGTTCTTAGCAAAATTGCATCTTTTATGCTTCAGTGATTCAGTACACTTATACTGCTTTACAGACAACTTCTGTGGTATTTATTCTCTTCCTTGTCTATTTGACTTCAGAAGGATAAATGCTTTCAATATTTTTATGAAAAAGCCACAAAAATATGTATTTCCGTAAAAGAGTTAATGCACTTCAGAGTAATATGAACTCACACAAGTAATTCCATATATACTGTCAAGGAAAATACCTAGCAAACTTTGCTCTCAAATAATCTGTTATTATTTTATTTCTAGCCTCCCAGCTGAGAGATTGATGGTGCTCGCCTGTCTGAACAAACTGAGACAGACGGTGGACATGATGAAGGTAACAGTGGTGCTGCCTGGGGGACTCTGCTTCCAGCGCCCTGCTGGCACTTGCAGCCATCTGTCTGTGTCTTTCTGCTTCCCCTCCTGTTGGCTCTGTCCTGCCAGCCAGCACTGCAGTGGTGCTTTTCCTTTGCGGAGCAGCACGCTCCAAGCCCTTCTTCTCGATAGTCAATGTTCTTTCAAAAACCGTGTTAACCAGAAAAATTGTTAAAATCAGCAGTTAAGAGCTTGATATGGGCACCTGGTGGTTGTGGGAGAGTGGATGAGCAAATGAGCCTGCTGTTTGAAACGTGATAAGCTCTCCTTTCACGTCTTCTGTCTTGTGGAGTGTCCCCTTCTTGGTTTTTGTTAGTTTAGCCTCAGGTCTGTGTTAACAGGCTTCTTTTTGCTTCCACTGCTTGTGGTGTCCTACAGTTTCTCACAGTGGTGTGTGTTAGTTTAACCCAGGCCAGGACAGCCCATCAGCATTCATCCCTCTGTTGTCTGTGCATCTGGCTGCAGCACTGCCAGTTTGGCAACAGGAGTAGAGAGAACACAGAAAAAAACTTATTTGCCTCAGTATTTTACTGAGATAAGTGTAACATGAAATGGCTTTGTGTTCTCTTCTGATGCAAGGATTAAATCTATGTGTTTATGTTATTGTGGAAGTCATTGAGTCATTGTTCAGATAATGCAAACCTAGAGGTAGTCAGGGAGTACTTCTTCAGATTTTGTTTCTCTTGGGTTTTGTGTTTTCTTCTATGAAAAAGAGTAGAGCCATCATTTCCACCCTGCAAAATCTCACTTGGCTTAAAAAACAAAAACCAAACAAACAAACAAACAAAAAAAAAACAAAACAAAACAAAAACAAACAAACAAAAAAACAAACAAGCAATGTCAAACCAGACACTTCTTATTGGGTATTGAGAGCAGCCCTGAGGAGAAGGACTTGAGGGTGATGGTTGATGAGAAGCTCAACACGAGCCGGCAATGTGAGTTTGCAGCCCAGAAAGCCATCTGTATAGCCATCTGTATCCTGGGCTGCATCAAAAGTAGTGTGGCCAGCAGGGTGTAGGGAGGGGATTCTCCCCCTCTGCTCTGCTCTTGTGAGACTGCACCTGGAGCCCTGTGTTCAGCTCTGGGGTCCCTAGCACAAGAAGGACATGGGCTTGTTGAAGTGAGTCTAAGGGAGGGCCATGAGAATGATCAGAGGATTGGAGCACCTCTTCTATGAAGGCTGAGAGAGCTGGGGCTGTTCTGGCTGGAGAAAGGTCCGGGGAGATCTTATAGCAGCCCTACGGTACCTAAAGGGGCTAAAGGAAAGCTGGTTAGAGACTCTTTGTCAGGGAATGTAGTGGTAGGACCAGGGGTAATGGCTTTAAACTAAAAGTGTGCAGACTTAGAATAGTTTTAAGGAAGAAATTCTTCGCTCAGAGGGTGGTGAGGCACTGGCACAGGTTGCCCAGAGAAACTGTGGATGCCCCATCCCTGGAAGTGTTCAAGGCCAGGCTGGATGGGGCTTTGGGCAGCCTGGTCTGGTGGGAGGTGTCCCTGCCCATGGCAGGGGCTTAGAACTGGGTGATCTTTAAGGTCCCTCCCAAGCCAAACCATTCTGTGATCCCAGACATGTATTGCAGTACCTTCCTTTAAGTGGAATAGCAGATGTAGCTAGACAGTGGTTTTCTCAAGTATTAACTATTGGAATTAAACAAATGCAAGTAACACTTTTAGAGATTTTTTGTCTGCAATTCCCTTGCCACCTGAAATACACAACTTTGTCTTTTCTGATGTCATGCCTAAGTAGCTCTCCAGGATAAATCTTGATATAGGGTAGACAGGGTATGCCAATTTTAAAGGTGAACTCAAGTAATCACCAATATCACCTCTCCCACCAAATACCTGACCCTACTAGATACCATTTACCTTTGTGCCTGTTTATTTTCAAAGTCATATTTTAAATGTTCATTGCATTGTTGTTCGGCTTTTGTAGGTTTTTAATGATCCAGTTCATGGGCATATTGAAATGCACCCTCTTCTTGTTCGCATCATTGACACACCTCAGTTTCAGCGCCTGCGATACATTAAGCAGCTGGGTGGCACTTACTTTGTTTTTCCAGGAGCCTCTCACAACCGCTTTGAACACTCTTTAGGGTAAGGTAACATAGTCTTGTATGCACGTCTCTTTTATTTGTATTTCCCTGAGATTGGCTCCACTGGTGTGGAGTGCCAGCCAAGGTACATTACTTACCTTTGAGGGTTTATGAAGACTGTTGTGGTGGCATTTTCGGTCACATCAATTTTTCTGTTTATCCTTCGTGATTATAGGCTGTTCTCTTGGACTTCATTTACGAAAGAGAGAGAAAGAAACTCCCAATATGGACCAATGCTTTCTGCCTTTCTTTTCCTTCTGGTAATGCTAGTTAGAGACTGAGTTCTGTATGTTCTCCCCAGTTGAAAATTGAGTTTAAAAGCATAAGCCTGGGAAGAGTACTGAGGCTGCTATAAATGACCTGTCAGACAGATGCAATCCTCTTAGATTTCCCAGAACCGATAAAATGGGCTTTAGTTGTAATGTTTGCATTTGTAGTCAAGTGTGCTTCATGCAAGCGATGCCAAATTGTCAGGCTGTTAGCAGTAATATAAGTTAAAGAGAAACAGGTCACAGACATGAGGATTTCCAGGGTGTTGCTAAATCATTCACACTTGACAAAAATGCCAATTAATGAAAAGTTTAAGCTTGTTTTGAAGGTATACCCCAAGGTGCAAAGAAATTAAATTTGATCGATGTTTTTGTTCAGGTAATCTGGCCAGCCTAAACTTGCATTTATTGTACTGAAGTGTCGCCGCTGCCCCCCATGATGCTAGCAAGATGTAAATGACTATTGCAAAAGGATCACATCAGTAAGGCGGAATGGAATTGACTGTATCTGATGAATCTGAAGAGAAAAAAACACAAGGAATATTAACAAAGCATACAAACCTGAAAACTCCAGTGGTAGCAACAACCTTTTATTTCAAACAGTTCAATTAATCCATATAGATAAACTTAGGATAGCTATTCTCAACTTGTATATATATGGTTTTGAAGATTTCTATAGGGTTAAAATAGAAGAGAGGGGGCTTTGTGTACTTACTGGCACAGTAAGGACAAAAATAAAAAAAACAGCAAAATTTTGTCTAATAAAAGATAGAATACAACAGCTCAGTTGGAAGTGACCTTCAAAGATCATGTAGTCCAACTGTCTGACCTCTTCAGGGCTACCCAAAAGTTAAAGCATAGCAATGAGGGCATTGTCCAAATGCCTCTTGAACACTAACAAGTGTGGGGCATCATCCACCTTGCCAGAAAGCCTCTTCTAACTTTTGACCACCCTCACAGTCCAGAATACGTTCCTGATGCCCAGTCTGACCCTCCCCTGGCACAGCTTTGTGCCCTTCCCGCACATCCTGCCATCGGTCCCCAGGGGACAGAGACCGGCACCTCCTCGGGAAGCTGCAGAGAGCAGCGAGGTCGCCTCTTGGCCTCCTTCCTCCAGCCTGCACCACCCAGGTGCCCTCAGCCTCTCCTCACAGGACAGGCCTTCCAGCCCCTTATCCAGCTTTGTTGCCCTCCTCTGGACACTTTCAAGGACCTTAATGTCTTTTTCATACCGTGGGGCCCAGAACTGCACACAGTATTCCAGGCGAGGCCCCACCAACAAAAAACAGAGGGACAATCACCTCATTTGAGCGGCTGGCTGTGCTGTGTTTTGTTTAATGTACCCCAAACTACGTTTTTTCCCCCTTGGCTGCCAGGGCTTGCTGCTGAGCCGTTGTCCTCAGAACCCCCAGGCCCCATCCTGCTGAGCTGCTCTCCAGGCACGCGTCTCCCAGGCTGTGCCCGTGTCCGGCACTGCTCCATCCCAGGGGCAGCACCCGGCCTTTCCCTTTGTTGACTGCCCAGTGCTCCCACCTCTCCAGATCCCTCTGCGAGGCCTCTGCAGGGAGTCAGCAGCACCTCCCAGTTCGGTGCCATCAGCAGACTTGCTGAGGATGCGTCCCGCTCCTGCCGGCAGATCCCTGATAAAGATGTTGAACAGGCCTGGCCCTAGAAATGAGCCCTGGGGAACGCCGCTGGTGATCGGCCACCAGCCAGATGCAGCCCCATTCACTAGGACCCTTTGAGCTCTACCATCGAGACATTTCATCACCCAGCATAGTGTGAAACCATTTGTCGCAGCTGTTGTTTAAAGAACAGCTTTGTTCTTTAAGTGCTATTCAGTATCCCCCAGGACAGTCTTCTCTACAGCTTTCCCAGGGACTCATGTCTGTTGCTTTCTGGGTCTTCCCTCGTGCCCTTCCTGTCCCTGGGTATAACGTTGGCCAGCTTCCAGTCAGCAGGGACCTCCTCAGACTCCCATGTAAATTGCTGAGAGGGGTTCAACTCTAATATCCTCATATATCTAATAACTCCCTCAGTACACTCTGGAGTTAATCTCTGAGGCCCCACAGACTTAAAAACATTGAGCTAATACAACTCAGATATTACCTTCTGTCATTAAACTTTGTCTTGCTCTAAGATGTTCAGCAAGTGGAACTCTTGGAACTGTTGAGGCAAGTAGAAAAGGAAGCTGAGGTAGAGCTCATGAACACTTTACAGGACTGCTTGTCTTACATTCATTCCTGCTGTTTTCGTATTGTGAGAACAGAGAGCCCATTCACTGAAATTAAATGAATAAGAGGGAGTGAAATAATTGTCATAAACTATTGTTTAAATAGGAAAAAAGAACAAAATGCCTTTGTGACTGTTACGGACCTTTGCTGTTGCACTGACATAAAGTAAAAGGATGAGGTGTAAGCTGAGGTGCTTCAAGAAACATACTGACAGTAATGTAATGAGCTCACACAGTGAAGTTATTCCATGGCTGTCCGTTATGAAATATTACCCTACTGTATATATACATACGTTATGAAATACTACTACTGCACCTACTGAGGCATCTGATGTAGCCTCCTGTCAAATAAAGGAGTAAGACTACTTACTCGTGCTGAGAGAGCTGTCAGAGATGAATGCTGAACAGCTCTCTATTATTTTTAAAAGGTCTTGGAGAGCAGGAGAGGTGCCTGATGACTGGAGGATAGCCAATGTCAGTTTGGTCCCCAAAAAGGGCAAGGAGGAGGATCTGGGAAACTACAGGCCAGTCAGTCTCACCTCTGTCCCTGGAAAGGGAACAGCTTGTTCTGGAGGCCATCTCCAAGCAATTGGAAGAGCGTAAGGTTAGGAGTAGTCAGCATGAATTCACCAAGGGGAAATCCCTGCTCGACCAACCTTCTATGATGGCATAACCAGCTGGGTAGATGGGGGGAGAGCAGTGGATGTCATCTACCTTGACTTCAGCAAGGCTTTATATACTGTCTCCCATGACATCCTGCTAGCAAAGCTGAGAAAGTGCAGGATAGATGAGCGGACAGTAAGGTGGATTGAGAACTGGCTGACTGGCCGAGCTCAGAGGGTGGTAATCGGCAGCATGGAGTCTGGCTGGAGACCTGTGACTAGCGGTGTTCCTCAGGGGTCGGTGCTGGGACTGGACTTGTTCAACATCTTCATGAGGGAATAGTGTCCCCCCTCAGCAAGTACACCGATGATACAAAGCTGGGAGGAGTGGCCAACATGCCAGAAGGCTGTGCTGCCATTCAGCGATAACCTGGACCGGCTGGAAGAAACCAAATGAGGTTTAACAAGAGCAAGTGTAGAGTCCTGCACCTGGGAAGGATCAGCCGCATGTATCAGTACAGGGTGGGGGATGACCTGCTGGAGAGGAGCTCTGAGGAGAAGGACCTGGGGGTCCTGGTGGACGACAGGTTGGCCGTGAGCCAGCAGTGTGCCCTGGTGGCCAAGAGGGCCAGCGGGATCCTGGTGTGCATTAAAAGGAGTGTGGCCAGCAGGTCAAGGGAGGTGATCCTCCCCCTCTACTCTGCCCTGGTCAGGCCTCACCTGGAGTGCTGTGTCCAGTTCTGGGCTCCCTGGTACAAAAACGACAGGGATCTCCTGGAAAGAGTGCAGTGGAGGGCCACAAAGATGATACGGGGCCTGGAGCATCTCCCCTGTGAGGAAAGGCTGAGAGACCTGGGTCTGTTCAGCCTGGAGAAGACTGAGGGGGGATCTTATCGATGTTTATAAATACCTTAAGTGTGGGAGATAGAGGGATTTGGCCAACCTGTTTTCAGTGGTTTGTGGGGACAGGACAAGTGGCAATGGCCACAAGATGGAGCACAGGAAGTTTTGCATCAACATGGGAAAGAACTTAGGGTGAGGGTGACAGAGCACTGGGACAGGCTGCCCAGGGAGGTTGTGGAGTCTCCTTCTCTGGAGATATTCAAGACCCATCTGGGCACCTACTTGGGCAGCCTGCTCTAGGGAACCTGCTTTGGCAGGGGTGTTGGACCTGATGATCTCCTGAGGTCTCTTCCAACCCCTACAATTCTGTGATTCTGTGTAGACTAGGTCAAGCTGCTAGGGGAGTCTTTTTTCCCGTAGGGTTTTGAGCCCATAATGACCATAAGAAAGCAAATGTCTGCAAGGTTGGAAATACCTGAAGCTTTGTTTTAATTAAGGGGAGAATGCTAAGAAAGTTTAAACTGGAAGCAAAATGGAAGGCTGATTTTAACTCATGCATTTATGGGAAAGAAGAAAATGCAGGATCTGCTTAGAGCTGTCAGAGTACCGTGTTAAGATATTGTTTCTTCCGTGTTCTGGGCATGTTATCTCTTGCTTTTTTGCATTCAGATGCGTTACTGATAGCTAAAGCTCTGCTACCGGAAAAAAAAAAAAAATTTTCTCTGATCACCTTGTAGGTCAGGTTTTCATTACGTGTTGTGTGCTATGTTTCAGACAAGTCTGTGTCTCAAAGTAGCGAAATAGAACAGGTGAACTGCTCTTGTCCTGTTCAAGCTAAAATGCTATTATATTCACTTTTATTTATTTATTTATTTATTTTTGTCTTATGACAGGGTGGGGTACCTAGCAGGGTGCCTGGTTCGTGCACTGAGGGAGAGACAACCAGAATTGGATATAACCCAACGAGATATCCTCTGTGTAGAAATTGCGGGTCTTTGTCATGATTTGGGTGAGTGAGCAACAGTTGAGCTGGCTTGTTTCTCTTTGAAAACTAACCTGAAGGAAGAGTTGACTGTGAGAACAGAACGTGAGAGCTCTTTTCAGGCTCCTCAGTTCATGACCATCTTCTAAGACAGGATTAATCTGTTCCTGTTCGGTTCAGAGTACCTCTGTAGAGGCAAACCCAATTGGTGAATATGTGGCCACTCTTAGCCAGTTTTTTTGTGTTATTTTCATACGGTGTTTTACAGTTCTTCCTCAGTGGTCAAGTGCTTCCTTCCATGCTGTCTCAAGTCTCTCAAAACCTCCAGTAACATCTCAGAGAGAAAATTAGTGGCCCTTTCAAAATTTGTTATTTGTTTATAACGCTGTTTATTTTCTTCAGAGCTGGTACAGAGCAATTAACATACTCAGTGTTACTGCAATACCTTCCTGTGGTGTCAGTAATGGAACCATCTATGTTAAGTGCAGTAGTACTTAAGGTGATGTGTTAGTGAGGTGTACTTGCTGTAGTTGAATCTTCTTCATAGATGATGTCAAGATCAAATCAAATACGAGGGAATGCAGATCCTCAGCTTGCTCAAGATACTTTTATTGACAACCGTGTTTCAGATTAAACCTGTATAATCTTTATATCTAAGGTCACGGACCATTTTCACACATGTTTGATGGAAGATTTATTCCACTTGCTCGTGAAGGTTTGAAGTGGAAGGTAGGCATTTCAATACTAAAGTAAAAAGAGAAAACTCACATTCTTAAAGGGAAGATAATTCATCCTTAAAGATTGCCAATGCTTGTGAGCATATAGTGACCATCATCTTTTCTTATTGCATTGTTTTCATGGTGTAACTGAAAAACAGAGAATTGTTTCATGGTCTTATAATGATTTTCTTGTTCTTTTGTTTGTTTGGGGAATATCTGCCCTGTTAGTGTGACTGAACTGATACAGCCTTACTAGTGAAATAGAGGTGTGATAAGTAAGTGGGGGCTGGTGACATTTGTCACCAGCATCTCCTCCCCTGAAGGTGAAAATGCTCTTGAGCTGCTGTGTAATGTCTTGAGATGTGTTTGTGCAATCATGTCCTCCACCACCTCTCACTGGGTGACACTGTGGAAAAAGAAGTGTCTGGGTCTTGTGTACCCTGTGGTGAGGTACTAAAGAGGCAGAAGTCATTAGGGCTTCACTGATCATTTTAAGCCTGCATCATACCTTAAAACATGTAGTGCTAGCTTTCTCCAGCACATATTTTAAAGATGTGAAACAACTGGGAGGTTCCCTTTCGGTTTAAGATGTTGGTTCAAAGCCAGGGTGTTTTATATAGTGTTTAGAATTTAAACTTTCTGAAACTTTGAACAGTTTCAAGGTTGTTTCTCTTAATAAAATGTAACACAGTCCTTTCAGGTTTTTGTCAGCTATTAAATACTAGGAAAATCAGCTGAGTAAACTTGTTAATTTACTGCACAGCAGACTTCGTTAGTGTTTTTTTGTTTGTTTTTGGTTTTTACATTGTAACAGTCACTGCTGTTTGTTAAAAATGTATAAGTGTTCTCAGTGGAAGAGCTTGTTTCTGGACTCTGTAGACAGGGTGTTTTCCTGTTGTGTAGACACAAAATGAACAGAAAATGACCCAAGTGCTGCACTTTCCCATTCCCATGCTCAGGTGCCCTTCCAGGGTTAGGAGAAAGATGTGTCACAACAGGAAAGGTGCATGAACTTTGTAATGTAACGTTCAGGTATTTTTCACAGCATGAAACTGCTTCTGTTGAAATGTTTGAGCACTTAATCACATCCAATAGACTAGAAGAAGTCATGAAGTCATATGGTCTTGTCCTGGAAGAAGATATGACCTTCATCAAGGAACAAATAGGAGGGCCTATAGATGAAGACATTTGTGAGAAATCGGTGAGTCACTGGATTTCTACTGTGGTTATTCCAACAAATAATTCTTATGTTTTACTAAGAGAGTAGATAATTTTTGCTTTTCTTACTATTTATTTTCTTTATTTTTGTGAAGACCCAGTAAATTCTGAGAATCAATGCAGGGGAGGGATTCTAGAGAAGAGCTCTATTTTATTTTTTTTCCTCAGGTGGTAGTTTTGCTGTTGTGTGTTCACATCTTCCTGTGAAGTTCTTGCCTCAAAATCTCCAGATTAGAGGAAATGCATTTACTGGATGCACTGAAGGTGCCGGTGATGAGGTCATGTTTTTAAGTAGTCATACAAAGAAAACACAGTTTAGGTTAACAATCCAGTAATGGATAACAGAACTGAGAACTGGCAGAGATGAGGCAGTGAGTGATGCAAAGCACAGCCCAATTATATGGTGAATGCCAGAGCCTTTGATGACAGTAGCAAAATGTTTGGATTTATTGCAGTAACACATACAGAGGCAGGGATAAGACTTGAAGAAGTGGCTTGCCTCGAGACAAAGAAGAAGAGATCATCATTAATCATCTTTGTAACTCTATAAAAGAATCAAGTCATCACTCTTCATTTTACAGCTCTTGTCCTCTCTTCAAGGGTATCCATTCAGTTGCTACCATAATTAAGAGCCCACCAGTGGGAGATCTGTCATGACAATCTGGTCCTAATAAAAATTTGCATATTGTCCCCATAAATGTTAGCACTTACCCGTTATTTTCTCTTGTATTAGTGTGTAGTGCTACCATGTGTACTGGAGTGCTCTGATGACAAAGCATAGAGAACTAGGCATAAAAAAACTCCGAGATCTAACAGGAAGGCAATACAGACAGCCATGCAAGTTGATTTTACCCATTTACAGTCATCTGAACATAAAACTTGCTGCCTGCTGCTGCCATTGATCTTGGGCCAAGTTCTTGCCCGTTGTCTATTTTTTCTTATTTGGACTTTATGCCTACTTTCCAGCAGAATAACAGGAAAAGGAGTGTCAAATGTGATATGTGCCAGTCTGGATATCCTCCTGGTGTTAGGTTGCAGTTTTCTGGCGGAGGTCATTTGGATTGTGGTGGTCTTAGCAGAGTATAGGCTCTTCTGTTGATGAGTACCTTTGTTGTGATGATGCAGTAGGCCATCTGGTCCTGACAAAAACAATGCATTTCTCAATTTTACTGTTGGGAGCTGCGCTCCTGATCATTGTCCCTGTAACAGTATTTTCTGATCAGTAGAGAATATTTTTATGCCTGAAGTGCTCTTCACAGAATAGTCTAGGTTGGAAGAGACCTCCAAGATCACCGAGTCCAACCTCCGACCTAACACTAACAAATCTTCCACTAAACCATATCCCTAAGCTCTACATGTAAACGTCTTTTAAAGACCTCCAGGGATGGGGACTCAACCACTTCCCTGGGCAGCCTGTTCCAGTGACTAACAACCCTTTTGGTAAAGAAGTTCTTCCTGATATCCAGCCTAAACCTCCCCTGGCGCAACTTTAGCCCATTCCCCCTTGTCCTGTCACCAGGCACGTGGGAGAACAGACCAACCCCCACCTAGCTACAGCCTTCTTTCAGGTACCTGTAGAGTGCAATAAGGTCACCCCTGAGCCTCCTCTTCTCCAGGCTAAATAGTCCCAGCTCCCTCAGCCGCTCCTCCTAAGACTTGTTCTCCAGACCCTTCACCAGCTTCATAGCCCTTCTCTGGACTCGCTCAAGCACCTCGATGTCCTTCTTGTAGTGAGGGGCCCAGAACTGAACACAGTACTCGAGGTGTGGCCTCACCAGAGCCGACTACAGGGGGACAATCACTTCCCTGGACCTGCTGGCCACGCTGTTTCTCTTCTCCCACTGTTTACACATTTCCATTCTTATTCACATCAATTTTAATATATCTGCAATGCAGTTAAAATTAAAACTGTGTATCTGTTTATATATATCTTAGATACCCCCCCTTCCCCTCTCCCAAATTTCAAGGCCAGTTTATGGCAATATTTATTTAACTAGAGAATCATTAAATGTTCAAGGAAATATTTATGTGCAATTTGTATTTTATTATTTTGGTGTTGATTTCCCGTTTGCCTCATGGCTGAATCATTTCTCATTTGTGGGCTAGGAGTTTAAGTAGTTGGCAGTTTGAACAGTTATTTTTTTAAAAAATCTAAATAATTGTTTTAAAAATATGTTGTATAAAGTTGTATAGCTGATTGCAGAAGAGTGCAAGACAGTGATGTGTGTGGCTTTAATTAATTCCCCTGAAGGTTAAGTAATTAAGTAATGTTAGATTTTTTTTTTTTTTTTTTTTTTTGCATTTCAGAGCTCTGTTTCCTTTTAGTAGAATGGAAAATTAAGTACTTGTAGTGTATGTGACTTTTGTTCCTCCGGATATTCTGGGAAATCATCTGCTTACGCCTTTGTTCTGGATTTCTAATGCCCGGCATAGCTTTTGAAAGCTCTTTTATTGTCTTTGTTCTTCATTAGTTTGGGGTTGGATGTTTACCATAGGCAAGGAAAAATGTATTGGCACAGTCTTATAAAAATTATTCTGACATTGCTCGCACCATTTAATTTCTTATTTCCGATTTTTCTTCTTTGTTCCTGTGTTATTAGTGGCCCTACCGTGGTCGACAAAAGGAGAAGAGTTTCCTGTATGAGATAGTAGCTAACAAAAAAAATGGCATTGATGTTGACAAATGGGATTATTTTGCAAGGTACAAATCTTACAGTTTCTGTTATTATTAAATTCCTACTAAAACAATGTTGCAATATTTACAAGTATGAGCTTATTGTTAAGCATTTTCTGTGGAATGTTTTTAGGGATTGCCATCACCTAGGAATCCAGAATAATTTTGATTATAGGCGGTTAATTAAATTCACTCGGGTCTGTGAAGTAGAAAACCAGAAGCATATCTGTGCCCGTGACAAGGTAAGTAGTGTGCGTGAGCTGAGGCAGCACTCAGTAGCAAAATACAGGCGAGGTGTATCAGCAGGTTGCAGACAGCTAAGGCATGGTAAAGCCAGCCTTGGGCAGGGTGGTGCAGCCACGTGCTGCATTGAAGGGGTCTGCCAGATGGATGCTCTGCAGCCCAAGAGAATGAAGTACTTGCTGCTCTGGGAGCTGCTGGCAGAATTTACTGGTCTCAGGAGGGGAGGGATGAGGCTAGCCTCTGGAAGGGCACGTGGCAAGTCCTGAGGGTGAGTAGATAATTGCCAATTGGTTATGGTCCTGCTCTGCTCTTCTGAACAAGATGTGAATGTGGGTCTTTTGAAGCAGCTAGAAGTGCTCTTCTCTGTCTGGGTTTTCTGGGGTCACTGTCAAGTCTCTACTCTTCCATGGCTTGAGTCTATTTCAACATTTATAAATCGTGAAAAATAAGTATTGTGCTCTGTGGCAAATGAAAGGCATCAATTTGTTTGATTCCAAAATTGTTTTAGTTTTGCAATTGAGACAATGTGAAAAGTAAAAGATTCTTTTTTTTTTTGATTCAGGAAGTTGGAAATTTGTATGATATGTTCCATACACGGAATTGCCTGCATCGACGAGCATACCAACATAAGATTGGCAACATTATTGAAATAATGCAAGTATTATACATATTTTTTCTTGCACATCATTTATTTTAATTTTTTGAAACTGTGTATCCATTTGGAATCTTCAACCAATCCATAAACTGTGACATACAATGAAAGTCCCTCGGCTCTATGACCAAAATCTGGATCTGTTAGAGTAGGTCCAGAGGAGGACCATAAGGATGATCAGAGGGCTGGAACACATTCCCTAGAAAGACAGGCTGAGAGAGCTGGGGTTATTTAGCCCCTAGAGAAGAGAAGGCTCTGGGAAGACTTTATACTGTATACTTATACAGTGCATAAGAGTGTCAAGAAGTCTATAAATAATTAAAAAAATAATAAAAAAGCAGCAACAACAAAAAGGCAAAACAACAACAACAAAAGGAACAGGAGGTAGGGTTGGCCAGACAGCATTATCCTTCCACAGGAAATTTGACTAGAGGCCGATTAATAATGCCCTGAAGAAGCACTGGACTGAATTGTAGTTCTGCTGTTGTAACTGCTGACAGCAGATTTTGAATCTTTATCTACATGTTGTAGAGAGTGCTTGTCTCAAACTGACTGGTTAACATTAAGATTACTAGCAGACTAAAATAAGGAGCAAGCTTACCTGTCTTCGTGTAATACCACAGCAGGAATTGTTCAGGATCAGTTTGGTTGCCTACCAACATTTGTACTTCTCTTCAAATCTATAGAAGTTTCCTGATAACATTCTTTTTATTTCTTCTTCAAAAGCAGAAGAAATATTGGTATCTCCAAATAATGGTCTTGGCTGCTGAGTAAGCATATGCTGAGTTTGGAAAAAGCAATGTAGAGGGTTATACAATACAAAAATTACTTGTGAATGGCTTCATTTCACAATCTGCTGCTTATTGTGCAGGGGTTTTCTACAGCAGTTAGTTACACTCTGGCTAGAAATCCTAAGGTTTGGTAGGACCTGTGTGTAAGAAGTAAAACAGAACAGCCAAGAAATGTAGTTCTTGGCTTACCATAATTATAACAGCCTATGCAAGTGAGCATACAACCTAGAAATGACAGCAAGTGGTACTGAGAGCTTTGGAAAAACTTGACCTTTAGAGCATTAGGTTTTCCCAACTGAAAAAATACTGCGCATACATGGGTTTTACCTTTATGAAGCTTTGTGTTCACTCTATTAACTTCCAGAGCAATAGGTCTGTAAAAAGAATGTGGTCATCTAAGAGGTAGCCTCTTTGCAGCTGACAGACCGTCACTGTCTTGCAGGGTTCTGCAGCCATCTGAGCATTATCAAGCTCATAGTCTGAAGCAGAACGTAGTGGACTTTCACATTTCTTGAAATAAAGTTAAGGTCCATTCTGAATCTGTTTTCAGTAAATGGAAAGACTCTTCTGAAATGTGCAATGGCAGCATGGAAATAGGACATATTGCAATGAGGTCAGGCTCCGCTGCATGTTTGGGATGCAGTTTAATTAGTCTCCTATTTATAATGTGCTAAAGCATTTTTTTTTGTTTTGACTCTTAAGCAATAAAGCGTTTAAAGATGATACTGAAGTCTTACTTTTGCTTCAAACTAGGATTACAGAGGCCTTTCAAAAAGCAGACCATTTTTTTGAAATAGAAGGCTCTAAAGGAAAATTGTACCGGATTTCTACAGCAATGGAAGACATGGAAGCCTACACTAAACTAACTGGTAGGCATTCTCAGAAATTTTTTAAAGTGACAGAACACAAGTGTCTGTTACAAGAGGACTATTTTTTCTAGTTTGTAGAACTGTTGGCACAGTGGGTCCTTGCCCATGATGAGGATTCTTCAAGTACTGCTTTTGTGCACGGATGGTAGGTCAGACCTGAAACTGTGCTCTCGCATCTTGCTGAGAGAGCAAAACCTTCTAGCTTAAATTACCTTTATGTTTATGGTGAGAGAGACGTGCACCAACTTCTGCTATTCTGCCTGCATTCAAATCTAGGGTATTGTGAGCAGTGCTGTCAGGCAGTCATGCCTGTGCCCTAGGTTTATTGTACTTGTTGCAAGTAGGATATAGGTCAGTTCAGAGTGATACAACATCTAATTCCATCAGGTAGATGGGTACTGTACTTGTTTCATTGTGGGAAACTAACCCTGAGACAGGTTTCAAAGGGCTCTGATGGGATCTGATTTAATTTGTTTGAGGCACTGTAACCCTGATTGCATCTGAAGAAAATGGAATACGTGAACAAATTATTTTATTGCTGAAAGTTTCTGGTTGCTTAGTCAAGAGCTTGTGAGAATTATTCTGGTAGGGTAAATACAAGGAGCAGCAGGCTACTTAGAGATGTGAGGAAATTCCAGTGTGATTATGTAGTGATGCAAATGAGTTAAGGCTTGTGAGGGTTCCCTGAAAAAATAGTCTGGCTGCTGGCATTTCGTTCTCTAAGGTCTGGGTCAGTGCTGTGAGGAAGAAATACTTAGAGTAATTACTAAATTCAGTGTTCTCTATCATGTAGTTCACCATCTTCCCACCAGTGCTGTGTGTTGGATTTGTCTGCCCGTCCTGGTCTTCACCATAAGGCATGCCAGCGTTCCTCTGGTTGGTGTTCAGTGCCATGGCATCCCACTACTGGTTTTGTGTAGCATTTGGAACAGAGGCCAGAGTGGACACCACGAACCCTGCTGCACTGGGGGGTTTTGTGGCTGGGGTGACTGCAGGGCAGAGGATGCTACAGACCCTGCAGAAAGGTGCTCCCAAGGACTGTCAGATCCTGCTCCATCTGGGAGCTACAGCTCACAGGGATTCCCTGTGAGCTACTTTCTTGAGTTCCCATTATCAAGCCTTTGCTGGTCAGCAGAGAGGCTCAGGAATTTCTGTTTTTGCTCCACGGATAAGGTGACAGAGGCCAAGGGCACAGTTGCAGATGTTCCTGTGTGCCATACTCTGTGTCATGCTAAGAGTCTTGTGTTGATGACCCTAGTGGTGGTTTTACTCAGCTGGGCAGCTGAGCGCCACCACAACCACTCTCTCACTCAAAAGGAAAGGGGAAGAAAATTGAACAAAGAGATAAGGTCAGGGAGATCATTCAACAGTTATCATGGGCAAAGCAGACTCAATGTAGGGAGATTAGAGAAATTTATTAGCTGGAGAAATGAGAGACAAAACAAACTAAAACCACCTTCCCCCCATCCATCCCCTTTCACCTCCTCACCCTGAACAGCACAGGGGAACAGGGAAATGGGAGGTCAGTCTATAGCGCTTCGCCTCTGCCGCTCCTGCAGAGTTACTCCCTTGCTCTGCTCCTATGGGTCCCTCCCATGGGATACAGTCCTCCTGAACTGATCCTGGCTGGGCTTCCCACAGACAGCAGCTCCTCAAGAAGAAGATGGCTCCATACCGTGGGGTCCATCCATCTGGAGCACACTGCTCCAATCAGTGGGGAGCAGTATCCTGTAGGCCTCTTGCTCCTGCATGGGTTCCTTTCCACAGGCTGCAACTCTAGCCTGGAGTCTGCTCTGGCAGGAGTTCTTCACAGGCCACAGCCTCCTTCAGGGCAGGTCCACCTGCTCCACTGGGGGCTCCTCCATGGGCTGCAGTGTGGAGATCTGCTCCACTGTGGTACCTGTGGGCTGCAGAGGGATAGCCCGCTCCCCCAGAGGCCTTTCCACAGGCTGCAGAGGAAGTGCTGCTGCGTACCTGGAGCACCTCCTGCCCTCCTGCTGCACTGACCTTGGTGCCTGCGAGGCTGTTTCTCACTCCTCCCTCTCCTAGCTGCTGTTATGCAGTAGTTTTTTTTTTTTTTCCCTTTCTTAAATGTGCTCTCACAAAGGCACGAACAACATCGCTTATTGGCTGAACTCTGGGCAGCGGTGAGTCGCTTTGGAACCAGCTGAAACTGAGCCTTGTCTAACACAGAGCAGCTTCTGTATTCTTCTCACAGAGGCCACCCCTGCTGCCAAAACTTTGCCACATAAACCCAATATAACCCTTCGTCCATCCCAGCCACATCCAGACTAAACCGCTGATATGCCACGTTGAGCGGGTGAAGGGGCCATGCAGAATGCTGGGATGAGAAGCTATGTGACCTCTACAACACAATGCCTCTTCTATGCTGGGGAAAACAAGTGGCTGCCTTTGAATAGCAGTTACTATGAGAGAGCATGAGCTGCAGTTGGGATGGGGAAAGCCAGGCAGAAAGTCAAGAGCAAGACTTTTAAGTTGTGCTTAGGCAGAACTCTTCCCTGGGGGTCCTCTGGTCTGTAAGATCAGCCATGCCAGGAACTTAGCACCAGGCCCCCTGACCTGCAGCAGTATCTGGTGAGGAACACAGCTCAGGGCAAGGAGACCAGGTTTGTCCTCTGTCTCTTATTGTCTGCAACAGCAAGGAGGTGAACATTAGTGCCAAGGTTATATATATAAAATCCTGTTTTAGAAGGAAAGCTTGACAACAAGGAGAAGGATGAGAGGAGTATGTCAATATCAGATGTAACGGTGGATCAGGAAGGATGAGTTATGTTCTCCTCATCTTAAACCAAGACACTTGCACCCTGCACCCAGTGATTCCAGCCTGGGGGATTCTGGGAGGACAGTAGGCTTGATAGCAGTAGTCCAAGATGAGCAGTGCTTCTGTGAAACCGTCCAGCTGCCATTTGGATCTTTGCTAACGATAAACCTTTAGTGAGATCCTGCAGCGGTAAGTTCCCCAACTTTCTTCCATGATGGGTGAAGAACCACCTTTAGTTTTTGAATTTGTTTCTGATTTGACAGCAAATCCTAATTGTTGTAATGGATGAAAGAGCAAGCAGGTCCTTGCTGTTACTGCCTTTGCACAATATATGCCTTCATGTGCTTCTCACTTTCCATGGATTATCTGTTCTCTCAAGCTGAAGAGACCAAATCTGTTGTTCCATGTGTGGAAGTTCAACACTTTGATCAACCTTGTTGTCCATAAAAATAACCCTTGGTAAAGATGTTTTGGTAATCATGATTCATAGCTTCCTTACACAGTGTGTGACAAGATCCTTAAACCAGTTGTGCCAGGCAGGGTGTTTCAGAGCTGTAACTTCAGCATGTCACAGCTGCACAGGTACTCCTGGCTGGGGAATGCCAACAGGTGCATGGAGTGCAGCTGTGTTTGTTGTGCAACTGGTGAGCAGCATCCTGACACCAGTGGTTTCAGGACAGCAAAATTAACCATTCTGCTCTGATGGCACGTCCAAGCAAACCTGGAAACCTGCCTCTTGCCACTCATCAGGATTGTGGAAATGACACTGCGTACTTCGCTGTCACATGGAGACAGGAAGGGGGACTTTCATTACCACTGTCCAAAGTCTGAGAAGTTCCGAAGATTTAACAGAAGTGCGTTCTTCTTTAATAAGATGAAGCACCTTCCCCCTGAGCCAGTTAGTGTTGCTGACCAAGGCTGGATAAACAAAAAAAGGAAACAACCTCCAGTGAAATAATTGTTTGTTGCAAGGGTGAGAATTGAACTAGGATTTTAGTCAAAACTTATTACGAATCCAATGATACCCAAAATTATATTGTAAACAAATTCTCAGTTGTGAGACCTAATATGTTCAGACATTTGCTGAAAGTGAGCATTTTTCCTGAATCAGCAGTTTTCTTATTAGTTAAGCCACTGTCCTTGTACGTGCATTTTGCTGTGACGCTGGATTTTGACATAGTTAACTGAAATAATACAACTTTGGCAGATAATATCTACCTGGAAATTCTACACTCAAGTCGTCCAGAACTGAAAGAGGCACGAGAAATTTTGCGTAAAATTGAACGGCGTGAATTATACAAATTTATAGGAGAGACTCAACCTGAAAAAGTGAATGAAATTCCAAAGGTAATATCAATTTCTGGAAGATTCTGAGTTCTGTCTTTCTAAAACCATTCTCTAAGTTGCTGACTTTCTTTATTGCCTTTCCTATTTTTTAAAACTTGTTAATAAAAAAATAGTGTAAAAAGTTCTATCTCCACCACACTGTTTTTATGTTGCTGAGATGTGGGAGACATTATGGAAAATTTTATCTACAGACAGAAGAATAGCAAGGGATATAAACTCACAAGTTGATTATTGCAGGTATATTTTCAGAAAAACCCTGTTGCATATAATGCTATTACGGTCCATTGATTTGGGAATGTTATTACTATCATCTTGTGTTCATTAAATATTCAAAATAATAAGAAACATTAGATGATATTTTTGTTTTTAATCATAATTTGTTTGCTTTACTTTGAGAACAATGTGAATAATATTTTCTCAATTTCTTGGTGTTAGATTTTTTACTTAACATGGGCATTCATATTTTTTTCTAGTGTTTGCTTTTCAAAGCACTCATCAGACTTTGGATTATCTGCTGTTGTCTTATTCCAAAATAATGTTATGCTAGTTATTGCTTCTGATGGCTCACCTGGTCTTGTAAATTGGTATACTGTGTTGACAAGTTAACAACCTGTAAACTTCAGCCCTGGTGCTCAAAATTTTCCATGCCAAATTTCCTGAAATGCCTGACAGTATCTGGAAAGCTTTAATAAAAATAATTCAGCTTTTCTAAAGAACAAGGCTACGGAGAGACTAGGGAATACCTTATTGCTCTGTTCATCTTACCACTTGAGGAGAGGCTTGGCTTCTGTTCTTTGTCTAAGAAATGTAGTGTTAAGAGATTCTGTATATAGAGGGAAAAAAAAGTAAGAGTAAGTACTGAAGAGGAAGGAAAACATCCTAAGACACACATCAGCACAACGTGAAGTGGTTGCATATTGTTTGTAAAGTTTCTGGAGTTGAGGATAGCCTAACAAAAAGGAGATGGGCAGGAGTATAAAATTGCAGCCTTCAAACAGCACCTTGTAGAAGCTTGGTTAGTGGAAAGAAAAACTTTTGCCTGGAAAATCCAGCCTGACACATTGAATCTTGTGTGTGTGTGTTGTTTTGAAGGGAGACTGTTGCTGGTGGTCTTAAAATTACATCCAGCCAGCATTTTGCAGTTTCTGATGATCAGTTGGGGGCTTGGCAGGGGAGGACTTTCCCTTGCAGGAGTGTCAGAGGCTCTGCTTCCTCTGATGCAGAGGATGGGCAGTGATCAGACGAGATGGAGCTGTCTATTCTGCTGCTTAAGAGACCACAGTGTTATGTTCCATGACCCCCAAGCTGGACACAGCAAGAGAAGAATCTCAGGTAGCTAGAGTGCTCAGTTTCCAGTTAGTATGAACTGGAATAAGCAATGTTAAAAAAAAAATAAATCAATAAATGTTGCAGAATAGAAATAAAAAAGCTTATAAAGAGTCTGTCTCCTGCCAGCTGCCTCCCATCAGTTACCTCCTGGTGATTCTTTCCTCTAGGCTTGCTCTTGTTCTAAACCTTTCCTTGGCTTGAGTCACAGCAAGCCACACATGTGCTTCAGCCTGTCGATGTGTGCAATTCACTGCTCTTCTCCCTGTCTTTGCAATGGACAAACCTGCTTGTTGAATTCCTTCCTTCTGGACCTGCCCCATGGCTGCTCTGTGCTGCACTCAGCTTTTCTCCTTTCAGTCCCAGGTGCTCCCAGGAAATCTTCCTTCATCAAATCTTACATCTCGCCCAGGATGTAGCAGCCCTGGGCAAAGGTAAACAGGCAAACTCTCCTGCCCAGCCACGGCTTTTTAAAGAGAGCTTACACATTTCCATTAACAACTATTCTCTACCAGACCATACTCTATCAGCAAGGAGTAGTCTTCAGGGTCCAAAACCAGATAAAACTCTTGTGGATTTCCACTTTTCTGCTTTTGAAGGGGTTTGCAGTCCCCACCAAAGCTTGTCTAGGACTAGGACTTTTTTTTTTTTTTTTTTTTTAACTGATCAGTGTTGTTACTGATCTTGTCTTTTGTTTACTTATATTTCAATGTATTTTTCTTTTTAACTGCATGTATAAAACTTTTATTAGAGGGTGAGATCCTCCAACATCTAATAAAAAAAAAAAATAGTATTCCCCTTCGGGGATCTTAATTGAAAAACACATTTGTGTTAGTAAAAGATTTGCTTGAAGGTACTTACTTTTTATTTTCATGAGAACTTCAATATCCTGAATGGACTCTGTCCTTTCTTCCTGTTGCCAGGTATAAAACTCTTTGGATCTTTGTAATTTCATAAGCTGATTCTTTGTTTGTTTCTTAAACAAAAAAAAAAAAGTAGACTTATGGCTTTCTAAGGTATAGATGGCGTCTGACAACCAGATTACTGTAGGAAGAGTTTGTCAAGCATGAAGAAATTAAAGCTTTGTTTTCATGTCATGTTTTGTTATGTGCTTTGTTGCCTAGGTCTTGACCTGATAATGCTCAGTCTGAGCTGTTGCCTTTTTTTCCAGGATGAATATGATAGCCTGGCAGATGACATCGCTAATTCCAAGCCAGAAAAGAATCCTCCAAATGTGGATCTAAAGGCTGAAGACTTCGTAGTTGATGTAACTATTTCTTCTTTCAGAGTGAGCTTAGAGTAAAAACTTACTTCATCACATACAGGTGTTAAAGTCAGCAGTCCAGCAACTGGCTATTTATGAAAGCGAGTGAACCATGGGCTCCAGTGGGAAGAAGACAGGCAGGGTGACTCCTGCAGGCATTTTATGCCTGGGGCATGGCAGTCTTTCCCAGGTGCACACAGCGCAGTCCCCAGCCACCAGAAGCGTAAGGAGGGAGCCTGTGACAGGACAAAGTTTGAGCAGTCTGCTAGTGTCAAATAGCTAAAATAGTGTCAACCCCCCCCCCCTTCTTCTCAGTTAATTCTCAGAGGAGCTAGTGAACGGCTTTTTGCAAAGGACATCACAAATCATTTCTAAAGCTGTCTTGCATTGAAGATTCATTTCAGGTTGGGTAAAATGACAGCAGCTTATGTAGCTTTAACGTAGCTGACTACTTTCATTGTCCCACAAACTGACATCATGGGGAAGTGGGCTCTTCTCTCTGCCGACGACACAAATTATAGTGTCCCAAACAGTTGGCTAACCCTCATGTTTAAGACTGTAAGCTCTGTTGCTGTCTGAGCAGGTTGTGTGGCTCAGGAAGGCACAGTGTGGTGAGGGAGCAGCATGGTTTTGCTATTTGAAACTGCACTGTTTCAGAATCCTGGTGGGAAGATATGCGAAGGTCCACCTGACCGCGGCAGACTTGAGAGGTGGTGGAATAAAATATTTTAAAATGCAAATGCCAGATTGTTTTATGAGATAATCATTTGTTAATTACTGTTCTTTTTTTTATTACTGCCATTTACAGAACTATAGTATGTATTTACTTGTATTTATTGTAAGAAAACCAATGACAAGCATTAACAAACGTCATTTTATTTGTTTTGCTTACAAGGTTATCAATATGGATTATGGAATGAAAGATCAGAATCCCATTGATAATGTTCTCTTCTATTGCAAGGCTGATCCTTCCAAGGCTGTCAAGATCAGTAAAGAACAGGTAGTCTTTTATCTTCTTCAAATGGCCTTCTGAAGGTGATCATTACATCTTGCAATGGAAGCAATCACTGTCCTTCGTGGTAGTTCTTGCAGTAGTTGTGGAGAGGTGGTGGAATCTATGTCTTTGCAGGTATTGGGTGTGTGTCACAAGATGACTACAGTCATCTGGAGTCCCGACATCCATTACGTATGAAGTGTTTAACTCTTTTGTTCTTACAGAAATATAATTCATTTAGATAAAGCTCATGCATTATAGTGAGATGGTTTTATTGCTTTGAATTTGTATTTAGATGAAGAAACTGAAGCTCCCTGGACTCTAAATTTAAAGAAAGAATTAAGCTTATTTGTTCTTTTTTCCAAAGGTTTCAAGGCTCTTACCCAGGATATTTGCAGAACAGGTTATTCGGGTTTATTGCAAAAATCTGGATCCAAATGTTGTTTCAGCTGCAAAACAGTATTTCGTTCAGTGGTGTATAAAGAGGGATTTCACCAAACCACAGGTAACAAATTTGCATGTTATTTTATTGTTTTAGAGCTTTTTACCTTTGTCTGTAAGCTTGCTGTTTCATTAAAGATCTAGGGATTTTGGCCTTGTCATTGTGGTGTTGCTGCTTCCCACTGACCTAGCTTCTGGTTTTGTTGTGGCTTGCATCTGGGCATGCTGTGGTTTCACTGGAGTAGTGATGGATTTTCATTCGTTTAACTTAGGTGATTTGAAAAGTCTTATTTTTATAACAAAAGTTAACATCCATGCAGCAACTCACTAGTGTATTGATGCAGGTTTCCTCATACAAATGCTTAAAATGCCACTGAGAGATCAAAAGATCTAGCGTGGTCTTACCGGTTCTTCTGATTGCTTTGGCTCTTTCCCTTTCCTGTTCACTAGCTGTTAAATTTACCTCTCCCATAGGATATACATGATCAGTCCATTGGACCTGAGTCAGAGTGCAAAATCCCTGGGAAACAAGTTTGCAAACCTCGATTCTCTGGGCAACTAATCTGTAGTCTGAGTGCTTGGAAAGCCTTAACTGTTCTGTGCTTCCTTTTTCTGTCAGTTCTCAGACATACAAGTTTCCATCTGAGAGACAGGAAGGGCTGTATGTTACAGCTCATCTGAAGTTTTGCACTGGGTACAGTGCAAGAGCTGCCATGGCAATTCAAATGAAAGCCTAAAGCAGAACACGAGTTCATATGCTTTGTTGTGCATTCCTCCTGCCAAAAGTTACGGGGAAACCTGTAACAACTGTAGCTGTAAACCAGTGATGTGTGATGCAGCATCCCCATCACATTCCCCTTGCAGGAAGGTGGCAGCCTTTGTAAAATAAAACTATGATGTTCTGATACTTCCAGTATTATACATCAGTGTAAACAAGCAGTTATGGTTGTATCAAGTAAGTTTTTCTCAGTCAAGTCTGTCTTATGAGAGCAGTTATTGCTTAAGGGCTTTTTGCAAATAGATTAAGTAAAGGGCTTATTCTGGTTGTAGCTCATGGAGTATGGTTGTATCCTGCAACTATATTTTTCTGGTTCAGAGTTATCCATCTTACAGGCCATGGCATGCTGCAGGACACATATAACATGCCTAGATAGTTCCACCAGTCTGTTTCTGCTTGTTCTTTCCCATGTTTGCAACACCTGATCGCTAAATAGGCAGTCTGACAAGTATGAGCACCACAGTGAGTTACCGTACTGTACCTTTCTTACTGTACTATACCTTGTGGTGGTTTTACCTTGCTAGGCAGCTAAACACCACAACCGCTCTCTCACTCCCCCTCCTCAGTTGAGGAGGGGAAGAAGTAAAGGAAAGAGCAACTCACGGGTTGAGATAAGGATAATTTACTTAAAGAGAAAAAATATATATATTAAGGAAATATTATTAATTAACAATTCAACTAAAGGGAAAAAGGGAAAGGGGAAAGGGAACAGCGAAAACAAAACAAGTAAAGGCTATATGGAAGTGCAGAGGAAATAAATGATTCTCTACTTCCCACAAATGAGCGATGCCTGACCACGTCCTTGAAGCAGGGCCTCAACGCACGTAGCCGGTGTTTGGGATGAGGACAGACATTTTCGCAACGAAAGCCCACCCCTCCCCTCTTCCTCCTCCTTCCACCTTTTATTGCTGAGTGTGACACCATATGGTATGGAATATCCCTTTGGTTGGTTTAGGTCAGCTGCCCTGGTGAGGTTTCTTTCTCAATTTTGGCCACCCCATAGAAGGGTTAGAGAGAGTCCTGATGCTGTGCCAGCACTGCCCAGCAGCAGACACAACACTGGTGTGATACCACTGCTGTTCTAGCTACAAGTGCAGAGCGTGGCACTGTATGGGCTGCTGCAGGGAAAGTTAACATCCCAGCCAGACCCAGTACATACCTTAAGAAGGTGAAGGGCACCTCCAAGCACCTACACCTGGTAGACTGCAACAGTTTTAAATGAGAACCTGGGAGGGATTCAGAGCAAAAGCTAATAACAGTATTTCCAGTTTATATACCAATGCCCAAAATACAAGCTGGCTTCTCAAATATATGGGGGATTTTTTTTCCCGTCAGTTCCTACCACTAACTACAGCAATTTCCATCTCTGTAACGCACGGTCTTCCATACTCATTAATTTCCAGTGCTTCTAGGAACTTGTATTCAATTTTTCTCCTATGCGTGATAGTGAGCCTCTTTCCCCTGGTTTAGGATGGGAAGAAAAAAATAATGCATTGTCATTAATGTTTTCTGACTTTTAATAACAGGATGGTGATGTGATTGCCCCTCATCTAACTCCAATGAAACAAAGCTGGAATAACAAAAGTGTGGATGAATTCAAGACAGCTTCAGAACCGAGTTGCAAGCAAAGGCTTTCTTTCAATAAGTAACACTTCTCCTTTTTGCACTATTCAACCATTTTCTTCAGAAGATGGTTGACCCTGAGTGGCAACTCTTTTAAAATGCAATCTGATGCTCTGTAAAAAATGTATAGAACAATGCAGCACTGCATTTTACAATTCAGTATGTTTTTATGTAGACACTTAAACTAAGTGCATATTCAGAATGGACTTCTACAAAATTAACAAGTTATCTGTTATAGCAGAGCAAACTCAATTCTCATTTATTTTTGAATGTAATGGCACTGTTGCAGCAAGAGTAAATTCATTTTTTTTTTAAGAAAAAACAAACATCATAATTACAAGAAGTGCTGAAAATGTGTTACTGCTCCTTCCAGTCCTGATCTTTTCTTAAGGTAATTGTGATGTTACTTGAGCTAGTAGAGAAACTTCTAGCTTTCTTTAAATAAAAAAAAATATTAAAAAATAAAAAAGAGGAGGTGGGAGAAGAATCTTTTTAATAACCAAAGGTTACTTTCCTGGTATTGAAAAAGCTGATGAAGATGCAGGCCTCTTGCTGTAAAAGTGACCACGCAGCTTTTATTGAAGTAACAATGCATTGCCCTGACATGCAGCATTTTATTGTTTTTATAGTGTATTTTTGATACATTGAATATTACATTTTTACTGCTACACTGAACTGCAAAAACTGCTCAAAACTTCCATTATTGGAGTGCTTGCAGGAAAGCAGAGCTACTTGAATGTTTGTCAAGGTATGTGGTCATGCACACAGTTCTTATATGGTTAGTGAGTCTCGTCAGGATGCTGCATGGTGCACCTCTGCTAGAGCAGAGCCACAAGTGCACATTGTTTCTGCATTTCACTGTACTAGATAGACAGGCTCTTCAGGAATCCTTTAGTTATTGTATCCCTTCCCTGTATTTCCTGGCTCTGTGATTGCTGTTCCTGTGTATATTTCTCATCCTTCTAGAACTGTTAGAGTTCTTACAATTTTCCTTACGGGCAAACTAATGTGAATGTTGCTAAATGTCCTGTTGGAAAAGAAAACTAGGAAGACTTTTTCCCTCTTGTTTTTTACTCAGGTCTAAGATGTTCTATTTGAAGGCTGCTTTCATTAAATAAAACCTAAAAGCTTGAAAAGCCTACCCTCAACATTAAAAATACAAAGCAAAGGTTCTGTAACGCTCAGAAATTGGAACAAGCTTTGGATTTTTTTTATCTGAAATGAGAAAATACAAGTTCAGCATTCAATTTTAACAGCCAAGCTTTTGAAACTAACACAGTGGGAAGCCACTGTGTAAGAAAACTGTGTAACTTTTCGTATCTGATTGTTTCCTTTGTCTTTTTGTATCATGGAAACTGATAGTAATTAGGGCAGAAAGTAAGGAGAATGAGTGTTCACCTATTTTACAGATTTGGTTTGAAATAATCAGAAGCTGTTCTGCGCTCTGCTGCTTAAGAACCTGTGCTCATGTGTTTAATGGTGATGCAGCACAGCCTCTGCTGTTCATATTTTTAACAGTATTTCAGATCTGCAGTGTACCAGGTAGCTATTAGGAGGTGTCTTGACCTTCTTAAAAGCTTTTTAAAAATGTATTATGTTTCAAGAAATAACATTGTAGAGTGAAGGCATTTGTCTCCATTATCCACATGAAATCAAGTATTGTTCAGACTAATGTAATTTTGTTATGGCTGCTTGGGTTTGTTTTGATGCTGTTATAAAAGGTGCACTTTATATTTGGGAAAAGCTTTTTGCTCATTTTTAAGCAAAAACATGTACTTAAGTCTATCAGATATTAAGTTCTGAGACAGAGCATTTCTTTTTCTCAAACACATTAATCTGAGCCTTTCTGTACTAAAATAAATGTATAAGAAATGATTTTAATATTCTTTTAATGAATTTCAGTGTGTGAACTTCATTAAAAACAGCACAGTTAAAACCAGCCCGATGTTCTTCTAAAGGACAAATGCTGATTTGTGGAAGTGCAGCTCTTCCAACTTGGAGATAAGCAAATGTAAATTAAGAAATTAAGTACAGTGTGAATAGTAACTGTGGTGGAGCCAGTTCTGCTGTAATAGGACCATGGGGCTGGAGTGGCTCTTACATGTTGTCCCAAGGTAGTGAACCCGACCTCTCCTTGTGCCTTGAAGTGAAGCTGCAGCTAAATGCTGTTCCCATGCCTGGGAAGAGCGGGCAGGCCTTATACTTCAGCATCCTTACAGTGGGCAGGTTGTCTTTAGGTACTCCTCCAACTATCATGAAGGGAAAAAAGTGTAAATGAAGGGACTGTAGCAATGCAAACTGTGGCAATCATACAAATATATGATTGAGAAAAAAAAATCCATAACTATAACTGTTCATAGAATCATAGAATCCCAGGTACATAAAGAACAAAATCATCTGGAGCAGTCAGCCTAGATGCACTGAAGTGCAGTCATGCTTGGCCAACTGGATAATGTTCAATGATGAAATGTCTAGCCCAGTAGATGAGGAGAAAGCAGTGAGTATTGTCTTCCTGGACTTCAGGAAGAAGGCTTCATCTGTCCATGGCTTCATGGACAGATGGGGGCGGAGTGGGGGTGGGTGATCAGTGGAGCAAAGACAGGTTGGAGGCCAGTAATGAGCAGAGTACCCAGAGGGTCCATGCTGGGTCCAGTCCTGATCAACTGCCTCATGAAGGATCTGGCTGAGGGGGCAGAGTGCACCTTCAGCAGGTTTGCAGATGACACAAACTGGGAGGAGTGGCTGAAGCACCAGAGGGTCACAGTGCTGTGCAGAGGGTCCTGGGCAGCTGGAGAAAGGGGCTGGCAGGAATCTCCTGCAGTTCAAGAAGGGCAAGACCAAGTGGTGCCCCTGGGGAGGAACAGGCCCAGGCCCCAGGACATGCTGGGGGCACCCAGCTGGGAAGCAGCAGGGCAGGGAATGTCCTGGGGGTCCTGGTGAGGCCACATGTGGAGCACTGTGTCCGTTTCTGGGTTCTCTGGTGCAAGAGAGATGGACAGACTGGAGGGAGTCCATCAAAGGGCCACAAAGATGAAGACACCATAGCACCTCTCCTGTGGGAAAAGAATTTGCAGGTGGTTTCGCGCTGTTTCACACGCCCCTGAATTAGAGATAATGAGGAAGCAAGCAGCAAAAAACAAAAACTTGAGCAAGGTTGAGATAAAGAAAATTGGCTACAGTGCTAAGGATGAGCTTTGGGTGGTGGCCAATTGCTGGCTGGCTCGAGGTCTGTGTCTGAGGGTCTCTAACCAACTGTATGTCGGATTCGGGCGTGTGGACAGTATGTGGGGCTACGGGGAAAGTATATGTAGGAGTGAAAAATAGCAATAAAGGCCTTCTGTTCAAGAGCCATCAGGAGTCTGTCTTGTATCCCTTCACTCTCCTATACAGAGAGGCTGAGAACTGGGACTGTTCAGTCTGGAGAAGAAGCTCAGGGGGTGCCATCAGTGTCTATAAATGCATGAAAAGAGGGTGCTGAGAGGATGGGGCCAGGCTCTTTTCAGTGATGTCCAGGGCAGAACTGAGCACTGGCACAGGTTGCTCCGAGAGACTGGAGATTCCTCCCTGGAGTTCTTCAAAAGCTGCCTGGCCTTGGCTCTGGGTGGTCCTCCTTGAGCATGAGGTTTTTCCTGTGAACTTCAACCACTCTGTAAGCACTAGCTACAGAAATCTAAAATTGGCATGAAGTCATGGGACATATATTGGTGAGGTGCGAGGCAGTGCTAAAAGCTCTGGAATGGCCTACAAGGGCTTCCAAGATAGGAAAACTTTATTGGAGCCCTTCTTGAATGTGTTTGGCGATGGCTCTTACCCTTTTACCTGCCCACATGTGCTTTTGTTGGCTGCTGTGCTGCACCAGCTTGGTGCTGAAGTGCTGCTAGGTCTGGGTGTGCTGCACGTGTGGGCTCTGGCCTGCTGGTGTTTGCCTGTGGGGCAGCCTCCTCAGGATGGAGAGGTGGGGGCTGAAACACCCAGGGACGTGGGGTTTATCTGACCAGGTATTTGTGCTGGTGGTCTGCTGTGTGGGCTTTGGTATGCATGGGAAGCTGTTAATAGTTCCTCCCATAGGTCTGGAGCGAGGACTTCTGGTGACTGTTGAGCGTGGCCTTGCTGTGATGGGGAGATCAGTGTTGCTACTTAAAGCTACTAGGCTGATACATTTGTGGTGCCTTGCTTTGAGTCTGCTAGTACCACAATTCAAATTAAATGTTTTTTTTAGAAGCAATCTACTTCACTTTGTTCAGACCTTGGTGCAGCGAAGGACAGGGCCTTTTCTCCCCATGCGAGCAGCCATCAGTGTTTCCCACTGTGTTTAGCTCCACGGTGAGCGACGTCCTTAGGGGGTTGCCAGGGTAGCAGTTAAGTGCATGAGCCTGGCTGGCTGCTGCTCCTGCCTGCAAGGTTGTGGTGCAGCAGCGGCTCTGGGGCCCCATGCCAAGGGGAGGTTCCTCCAGGGCTGCTTCTGCACAAAGACGTTGGTGGATAGAAATGGTTCTGGGTTCACCACCTCCCACAGGGGGAGAGCTGCTTTCTTTGCCTCACTTAAGAGTGTCCTTCTGCCTCCTTGCTGCCTGGTAGCGATCTTCTCACCTAAGCCAGCGTTGGAAGTCATCTGCAGCTCTGTAAGGAGGAGGTGGCCTGGCAGGGGCTGTCACAGTTCACGATGCTGCTCCTGAGGCAGCAGCAGACCTTGGCCCTGCTCCGGGGCTCTACCTGCAGCTGTTTCTTGGCCATGCAAGCCCAGAAGGGCTGGTTGGGCTTTGTGCCCAGGAACCCGAGCTGTGTGCCAAGGGAAAAACAGCTGGGAGCTGCTGTAGGTTCGGGATGGTGTGCCCCTGGCTGGTCTTGCAGGGTGCACTCAGAGCAGCAGACATCGCACCTCAGCGAGGGAGCTTGGTGAGGAGGACGTGCGGGCACCGCGCAGCGCATCGTGGTCCCTGCGGGGTGGCACTGTGGGGCTGGGTTCAGCAGGTGATGCTGGAGGCCACAAACAGTAGCTTGGAGGCCCTGACCAGCCAGTGTGAGCTCCTGGCATGTGCTGGTGTGTGCATCCAGGAGCCCCACAGGAGGGGATGCTCTATGTCAAGTGAATGTGGAAGGACAGTGGCTGTTCCAGTAAGGGCATCTGGTCATAGGAGCTGGGAACACCAGATAGAGGCAAACCTGATGGACACATGATGAGGGAGGTGGTGATAAGAGCAAATATGATCCATGACATTCATTCGTAGGGGTGTGGGGAGGGGGACAATGCTTATTTTTTAAGTTGGGAGAATAAAGAAAGGGAGACAAACACATGGACATAAAACCTGGCCAGTTAGAGTTAACAAAGACAATAACTAGAAATGAACCTTGTCAGTCATACTAATTGATGGGCTCCCAAGAAACTGCAGCACCAGGTGTAACCCTGAGGGTCCTCAGTGTTGGAGAGGGTGGGGGGGACTGTGTCAACTGATGGGACAATGTGAAGGGGTAGGGTGCAGAACAGGGGAGGAATAGACAGGAAAGGGTACAAGACCGACCAGATACTGGACTGAGCTCCAGCACCAGGCAGGTGGATCCTCAACACCCATCATTCACCAGGGGACATTCCTCAACACCCATGATCTGCTCCCCTGGCCTTGCTGCCCCATGGTGCCATAGCTGGAAGCTGTGCACAAGGCAACGATTTTCTGCACCTTGGAGATCAAAACAGAGAGCAAGGCTTGGGCAGGGGAGAGCAGCTTTGGGGGCTGGGGGAGGAAGGGTGGGAAGGAGGACAGGGTCAGTTTGTGCAATAGGGTCCAGCACCAGTGCAGTCCTGCTGGGGCTCTTCACCATCTCAGTAAATGACTTTTGGAATAGGTTAAGTACTGAAATAGCCTGAAAGGAAAGTAAACAGCCATAGAACATTTCAGATGGGCTTTGGGAAGCTGAAATGGCTGGTGATGTTCCATGCAGGTATGTGTAGAGTAAAGTGGGTATAGTTAAAGTAAGGCAATCTGGACAATGGGTGGGATCCAAGTTTCACATAATTACAGGTTTAGGGTAGAAACTGAGAACATGTGAAAGCATGGTGTTATAGTGGATGCTTCAGCTTAATCCCCAGCCGCTCCTTTCCCCACCAATAGTAAATCAAATGTCAGGCATTACAAGGCAGATGTGAGGGGCCAAACTGGGAGGACTGTATCATGCATGGGAGGGCTTGTACCCACTGCCTGAGCCATCGACCAGGATATGTGTGCATGCACGTCTGCTTGTGCCGCTTTCTTTGTACAACTTTGTGATGCTATTAGTTGTCTTCACAACAAGGACAAGGCTTGGAGCATGGCTCTTCCCATTTATTGATGGTCAGCACACTCTCACCCACCAGCCCTGGTGCCACCATCCCTATGGCAGCAGCCAGCAGGGCAGAGGCTGTCCCAGCTGCTTGGTCCTGCTGGCAGCACGCTGCTCTCAGAGTTTGCTGGACTCGTGCTCTCTTGGGGAGGCTCTGCCCCATCCCTGCCAGGCCAGGTCGTTGGGCACTACAGGCAGAGCTGGCATGGCAGCAGCACTGTGGGACTGGCCTCCTGCAAGGGTCTGTCCCCTCACGCTTCACTGTGTGTGTGTGATGGGGACATTTGCGGGGCTGGGGAGCAGGAGGCAGGTGTGGCCTTCACCCAGCACTGTCCCAGTGGGCGCTGGAGGTGACTGGCGCCGTGAGCCATCAGTTCAGGCTCTTCCCCTGGCACTGGCGTCTGTCAGGACAGGCCCCACACCTCCAGGTCCTGAACGCAGAAATCCCCCCGTGGCGAGAGGCTCTCATTGTTGAAAGTCTCACAGGGGTAGCTGCCGCCGTGGTGCAAGTCCCCATCCAGCCACAATCCAAACCTGCCACTGGAACGTGCAGAGGCTGTGCTCAGCTGAGGCCCTCTCCTGCTGCTGGCTGCTCAGCCAGGTGAGCCTCTCAGCAGCTGGGACCCCTACCTGCCCCCGCCGACCATCAGCAGGTCCACATCTCCCTTCACAAAGAAGTTGTTCCTGCCGGTCCACCTGAACACCTGTGGGGACAGCAGTCAGGCCACCCTGTCCCTGTCCCAACTGGTAGGGCCGGGCCCCGCGCCTGTCCATGGCTTCAGGGAATGGCTGCGGCCGCAGAGCCAGGCACCAGCCCCCAGCTGACGGATTCACTCCCTGCTGTCCCCAGGCTCCTTCCCAGGCTACTGCAGGGTGGCTCAGGTCTGACTTCCCCTGCAGGCCTGTCCCCACCAGCAGCCCTCGGAGCCCTTTCAGGGGACAGCTGCCTCCCACTGATGTCACCATCAGACATCAGCCCCCTCAGACACATGGACCACCCCCCCCTTCCTCCCCCCTCCCCCAGCTGACATCCCACTGGCTGGGCCCTGGGGTGTGGTGACCTGGTGGCTTTGTTCCTGGTTGACCAAGTGCGGCTGCATTACCCTGGCCCATCCCCTGGCCCTTTCAGCAGCACCTCAGGGTTCTTCCAGCAGGGATGGGCCATGGGGCATTGCCGGCCCCCACCCTCAGGACCCCCCCTTTCCTCTGACCCCACAGCTGCAGCCCCCACCTTCAGCTCGGGGGAGAAAGAGAAGAGAAATGTTTCCCCTGTGCCGTAAAAGTTGTTGCTCATGTGAATGGTGGTAGCGAAGAATGCACCGAAGGCCTGGTAGGGGGAGAGAAGAGCAGATGCCAGTGCCGTGGGGTTGAGGCATGAGCTGTTCCAGGGCTCTGTGGCACAACTCCATCCTGCGAGCAGCAGCGAGCACAGACCTAGGCCTGCGTGAAGCTGCTGTGGTGAGGGGGATGCTGTGGGGTGACGGGTTCCGGATGTACCTGTGCATCGGTGTCTCGGATGAGCAGCAGTGCAGGGGAGCTCAGCGGGCCGGCACGCCGATACAGGGTTCTCAGGCTGAAGCCATCCCGTGCAGTGCAGTACCGCAGGCTCCAGGGCTGCTGCTGCAGCCGGAGGGGCAGGTGGGGCCCCAGCTGGGGTAGAGTAGGTTCAGGGGGACTGGGGCTGTCTCACCTCCCCTGCACCTCTGCCGCTCCCAGCTGTCTGGGGGGGGGCAGCCTGGGCAGCAGCCTGTCTCTGCTCCCGCAGCACTCTGCAGAGCTCCTGCCCCCCCCCCCAGCTCCCAACTTGCCACAATGCACACGCCACCCCCAGCATCCTTCCCCCTCCAAGCACCCTTCCCTTGAAACATTTTCACCCATACTCATATGCCCAAGGGGTGTTCCCAAGCAGCCTCCCAAGACATCTTCTGGAACATTCTTCCCCCCCAAGCATCTTCCCAAAAGGTCCTCCTGAGCATCCTCCCGGGGATCCCCAAGCATTCTCACCCTAAGCACCCTCATGGGAAGCCGGAGAACCTGCCCAGCTACAAGCAGGAGACCAGGCGGCTGGCTTGTTGTGAGGTGTCCCACATCTCTGCCCTCTGGTAGGCTGTGGGACCTGGCACCTCCAGGGCTGTCCCCCAGATGAACTGGGTCCTTGGGGAGCCACAACCTGGCCAAGGCACAGCCACCTGTGCCTACCTTCCCCTCACCAGAGTCCATGCAGGGGATCTAGCAGTGGGGACACTGTGCTGTGAACCCATGTGGGGGCTCCCCAGATTTGGCTCCCTCTTCTCTGGCAGTGCCAGCCCTACAGCCCTGCTCACTGCCTCTCACTGCCTCTGCTCCTCCAGCGGGGGAGTGGGGGGGAATCACCCATCCAACCTCACACTGGCATGACTGTGGCTTGGCTGCAGGGGTGAGCCGAGTGAAGGGCTCCTCACCTCCTTGGTCTCCCTGTCCTGCAGGATGCGGCTTGACGTACTCAGCACCAGACCACGCGGCTCCTCCAGCACCGCGGCTGCAGCTGGGGCCCCCTCCCAGCCTGGCTGCCCCTCGCTGTCTGGCTCCAAGCATCCCATGGGCAGGTCCTCGTCCTGGTCGGGCTGGGGGCAGAAGGAGGTGAGTGCCTCCCCCCCCCCCTCTCCCCGGACCAGCAGCCTTGCCCCAAGGGAGCAGTGTCCCCAAAGAGTTGCCTCGCACAGAGGTCTCCCACCCTGTGCAGGCTCCAGGTGAAGGGTTCCCAAAGGCCTCTGCAGCCCTTGGACCCCAGGGGTGGGTGCTTGGCTGGGCCCACTCCCAACACTGTCGTGCTGTGCCGTGCCATGCCCTGGCACCCTGCCAGGCGGTGCCACCATTGCACGGAAGTTCAAGGGTGCAGGGCCGCCCAGGAAGGAGATGTGGAGGAGGAGAAAGAGGAAGAGGAGACAAGGAGAGGTTTCCACAGCCTCAGCTCAAACTCATCCCCAGGAGAAGAGCTTGCACTGGTGAATCCCAGTTGTGCCCTCCCCTTCCCTGCCCACAGCAGGACTGGCCCCATGCATGGGGATGTTGAAGAGCCTTTGGCCAGGTGGCAGTCCCAGCCAGCCATGGGATCAGGCTAGCTGTGGGCACAGCCCGTACCCCTGCTCAAGGGGAGGGGGGAGTGGAGCAGAGCCAAGCAGCTCCTCTAGCTTTCCCACGGTGGGGACAGGCAGAAAACACCCCAGGGGACCAAAGGCCAAAGAGGAAAGGCAGGGGCAGCCCCAGAGGAACCGGAGACCCGCTGGTGCTTAAATCACAGCAGGGCTGAAGCGCAGAACCCCAGTGTGACCCCCATCTCCCCCTCACCTCCCCTGGGCAACCCCACAAACGGCATCTGTCTGTCCGCCCAGCTGCACACCCCGGCCCAGACGCTGCCAGCACGTGCCCCACGCCAGGTACCGCAGGGCCAGACCTACCAGGAGGTGGTAGCGGGCACGGAGCCCCCTCATCCTGGGTGCTCCTGGGGTGCTGGTAGCCGCACTGCCAGGGACACCTTGCCGCCACCCTGGGTTAATGTTCAAGCGCGCTGGTGTGACGCAGGGACGGGCGTGGAGCCCCACAGCCCGGGTCACTGAGATGCGTCCCCTGCAGAGCTGGGCTGGGTGGGCAGGTGTCCGCCTCCACTTGTCACCGCGTGGCTGGTGGCTGTCACCTCCCCTGTGCCCCAGCTGCCACGTGGGCTCAGCTGATCATCAGTGTGTGGGGAGCCCTTGTTTTGGGATCAACAGGCAGGTCGCACTCCGTGTTGCTCTTTGCAACACGACTGTTGCAATAGTTGTTACCTGTCAACACCGAGCTCTGTGCACCCCACATGGTAGCACAATGGTGGCAATGGCCTGCTCCTGTCTTGCTGCATGTTGCCTGGTCCCCCAGAAGATGTGGGAGGGTTTTTGGGGGTCCTGCACCTGGGGAGGAACAACCCCAGGCAGCAGTACAGGCTGGGGGCTGATCTGCTGACAAGCAGTTCTGTGGAGAGGGACCTGGGGGGGGGGGGGGGGGGGGGGGGGACAAGTTAACCATGAGCCAGCACTGTGTCCTTGTGGCCAAGAAGGCCAATAGGATACTACCCTGCATGAGGAGGAGCATGGCCAGCAGGTCAAGAGAGGTGATCCTCCCTCTACTTAGCCCTGGTGAGACCACACCTGGAGCACTGTGCCCAGTTCTGGGCTCCCCAGTACAAGAGGGATGTAGAACTTCTAGAGAGGGTCCAGTGTAGAGCCACAAGGATGATTAAGGGATTGGAGCATCTGTCTTATGAGGAAATCCTAAGTGAGCCGGGCCTGTTTGGCATAGGGAAGGGATGATTGAAAGGGGATCTCGTCAATCTCCACAAATACTTGAGGGGACCATGTAAAGAGGATGGGGCCAAACTCTTCTCAGTGGTGGCCTGTGATAGGACAAGTGGTAATAGGTATAAATTGAACCACAGGAGGTTTCACCACCATATGAGGAAGAACTTATTTACAGTATGGGTGACAGAGCCTTGAAACAGGTTGCCCAGAGAGATTGTGGATTCTCCTCTGGAGATATTCAAAAACCCACCTAGATGTGATCCTGTCTAACATGCTCTGGACCGGATCTCTGGAGGGCCCTTCCAACGTCACCCATTCTGTGATTCTGGGAGCTGTGCCCCATCCCCATATCAGGACCTGTGCAGTCCCATGGGCCCATTGCCCTGGTCGGTGGCTCCTTGCTTGCCACCCTCCTGTCCCCTTGTCCCCACCACCAGGCTCTGACGGTGGCAGTAGGCACTGGGGGTGTGGGAGGTGTCCCAGCTTAGTCCTAGTGCTTGGAACAGCTGGTGCTGGTGCCTTGTCTGGCACCCCTCACCAAAAGCCCCATTAAAGTTCAGGACTGGGCAGCCAGTCCCTGCCTGAGCTGCCACAACTGTCCCTGTCCTTGTCGCTGGCCCCATCTCTTGCCCAGGCTCCGTGGTGACACCAGCACGCGCGGTGCAGGACCCTGTCAATGGGTGCAGGGCCCATGGAGCTGCACAAATGTCAGCTGCGAGGGGAGCATCCACATGCAGAATTTTCCTTCTTTCCAAGAAAAAGCAGTTAAAGGACCAAAGTCTTTCATGCCACTTTCAAAGTCTTCCTTTCTGCCAAAGGCCATAAATTTATATTCAAGCTCTGCTGAGCAGCCTGCAAACACTCCTGTTCCTTTCTGTTTAGGGGTGAGGATGCTCAGTGTTTCATCCACTGCTTGCCCTCACCCACAGCATTACCCATGCTCAGGACTGCTTGTGTATGCAAGTTTGGGACTCTTGACCAGTTTTGTAGCCAAATTTGGGACCGGCTCCCCAGGAGACCCAGCTGGAGCTAGCCTGCGTGTGGCCAGGAGCAGGGCCCTGGACACAGCCACAGGAACAAACTGGTGCAAAGTCTCCCCTTCATGCCCACATGACACCAGAGCCTCCCCAGCCTGGTGCTGGCAGCCTCACACCTCTGTCAAGTACCCCACGGTGATGTTCAGGGTGCGAGTGCCCTCCCTTGGGTAGTGACTGCTCCATGAGCCGGGTTGTGAATGCCTTCTCCTGGACAGAATGATCTGTGCACCTTTCAAGTGTCCCCAGAGCCTTCCAGGCATCTCTTAGCATTCTCCAGAGCCCCCTTTCACATACCTAAGTTTGCTTTTTGGTGTGCCTTGGTGCTACTGGTCTCCTCTACAAGAATCAGCATTTCACAGAACCATAGGATGGTTTGGGTTGGAAGGATCTTAAAGACCATCCAGTTCCCACCTCCACCAAAGGGACTTCTTCTGACATGCCAGAAGGCTGTGCTGCCATTCAGAGAGACCTGGACCGGCTGGAGAGATGGGCAGGAAGAAACCAGATATGGTTTAATAAGAGCAAGTGTAGAGTCCTGCACCTGGGAAGGAACAACCGTATATATCAGTACAGGCTGGAGAGGAGCTCTGAGGAGAAGGACCTGGGGGTCCTGGTGGACGACAGGTTGGCCATGAGCCAGCAGTGTGCCCTAGTGGCCAAGAGGGCCAGCGGGATCCTGGTGTGCATTAAAAGGAGTGTGGCCAGCAGGTCAAGAGAAGTGATCCCCCCCTCTACTCTGCCCTGGTCAGGCCTCACCTGGAGTGCTGTGTCCAGTTCTGGGCTCCCTGGTACAAAAACGACAGGGATCTCCTGGAAAGAGTGCAGTGGAGGGCCACAAAGATGATACGGGGCCTGGAGCATCTTTCCTATGAGGAAAGGCTGAGAGCCCTGGGTCTGTTCAGCCTTGAGAAGAGAAGACTGAGAGGGGACCTCATCAATGTGTGCACATCATCAATGTGTACAAATACCTGAGGGGGGGAAGACAGAAGAATGTAGCCAACCTCTTCTCAGTGGTTTGTGGGGATAGGATAAAGGGCAATGGCCACAAAATGGAGCACAGGAAGTTCTGCATCAACATGCAAAAGAACTTCTTCACGGTGAGGGTGACGGAGCACTGGAACAGGCTGCCCAGGGAGGTTGTGGAGTCTCCTTCTCTGGAGATATTCAAGGCCTGTCTGGACGCCTACCTGGGCAGCCTGCTCTAGGGAACCTGCTTTGGCAGGGGGGTTGGACCTGATGATCTTTCGAGGTCCCTTCCAACCCCTACAGTTCTGTGATTCTGTGATTCTGTGACTGCTCCCACCAACTCAGGCTGCCCAAAGCCCCATCCAGCCTGGCCCTGAACACCCCCAGGGATGGGGCATCCACAACTTCTCTGGGCAACCTGTGCCAGTGCCTCACCACCCTCAGAGTAAAGAATTTCTTCTTAAAGTCTGATCTAAACCTACCCTTTTTTAGTTTAAAGCCATTACCCTTGTCCTATCCCTACACCCCCTGACAAAGAGCCCCTCCCCAGCTTTCCTGCAGCCCCTTTAGGTCCTGGCAGGCCGCTGTGAGGTCTCCTGGAGCCTTCTCTTCTCCAGGCTGAACAGCAGAGTACAGGGGGACGATCACCTCCCAGGTCCCACTGGCTGCACTGTTCCTGATACAAGCCAGGATGCTGTTGGCCTTCTTGGCCACCTGGGCACACTGCTGGCTCATGTTGAGGCAAGCATCAATCAGCACCCCCAGATCCTTTTCCTCTGCACAGTTTTTGAGCCACTCTGCCCCAAGCCTGTAGCACTGCATGGGGTTGTTGTGGCCAAAGTGCAGGATCTGGCACTTGGCCATGTACCTCATCCCAATGGTCTCTGCCCATTGATCCAACCTGTCCAGATCTCCCCTGATTTTTTTTCTCTGCACAGCTGACAACTTCCCTGTGCTCTTCCTGAGTTGCCAGCCCCTTCTTCCACTGGACATAAACTCTCTCTTTCTCCCAGACACTCAGCAGAAGTTCCCTGTTCAGCCACTCCAGTCTTCCTCACTGCCAGCCCATCTTATGGCACACGGGCACAGCCTGCTCCTGAGCCTTTCAGACTTGCTTCTTGAGGAGCGTCCAGCCTTCCTGGACCCCTCTGCCCTTCAGGACCGACTCCCAAGGGACCCTCCCTACCAGTGTCCTGAGCAATTCAAAGTCTGCCCTCTGGAGGTCCAAGGTAGCAGTTCTGCTGAACACCCCCGGTTTCACCAATAGAGAACTCTACCATTTCGTGGTCACTGCCCAAGACAACTCCTTACCACGACATCTCCCACCAGTCCTTCTCTGTTCATGAACAGCAGGTCTAGCGGGGCACCCCTCTGGTAGGCTCACTAACCAGCTGAGTCAGGAAGCCGTCCTCCACGCACTCCAGGAGCTTTCTAGGCTGCTTCCTCAGGGCTGTGTTGTATTTCCAGCACGTGTCCGGGAAGTTGAAGTCCCCCATGAGAACAAGCACTGATGATTAAGTGCTTTCACCAGCTGCTTACAGAACGCCTCTTCTGCCACTTCGTGGTTTGGCGGTCTACTACAGACCCCCACCAGGATGTCCGCCTCGTTGGCCAACCCCCTGATCCTTACCCACAGGGACTCTACCTTATCATTCCCAACCCTGAGCTCAACAACTTCAAAACACTCTCGAATATAGAGAGTAATGTCACCTCCCCTCCTAAGTTGCCTGTCCCTTCTGAAGAGCTTGTAGCCATCCATTGCAGCACTCCAGTCGCGGGAGTGCTCCCACCACGGCAGTGTTGGCGACGAAGTTATAGTTTGCCTGCTGCACAATGGCTTCCAGCTCCTCCTGTTTGTTGTCCGTGCTGTGTGCATTGCTGGAGATGCACTCCAGTTGTGCCATTGCCCTTACCTCCAACCCTGGGACTCCTCCTCCAGGCTCACCTCTATCAAGCCTCATTGCATCTCTGTCCCCCTTAATTCCTAGTTTAAAGCCCTCTCAATAAGCCCTGCCAGCTCCTGGGCTAGAATCTGTTTCTGTCTTTGAGACAGGTGGGACCCATTGACAGCCATCAAGTCAGGTGCCGAGTAAAATTTGCCATGATCAAATTCCCCAATTCCTGCAGTGGCACCAGCCTCTCAGCCATGCATTGACCAGCTGGGCCTTCCAGGTCTGCCCAGTATCCCTCCCCACTACAGGAAAACACCACCCGAGCACCCACTCCATCCAGTGACTGCCCCAATCCCCTGAAGTCCCTTTTGATAGCCTTCGGGCTTCTCTCAGCAATTTCATTGCTACTAGCCTGAATTTTATTGTATTATCCTAAGGGGTAATAATTGGAGGGCAAACAAGGTCAGGAAGTTTTCTGGCAATGTCCCTGACCCAGGTCCCAGGGAGGCAGCAGACTTCCCTACGGGTAGGGTCCGGCTGACATATGGGGCCCTCTGTTCCCCTCAGGAAGAGGGGAAATTACCCTCCTGTCCTTCTTGGTGGAAGCAGACTTGAGGCGCGGAGTCGACTTCCTTGCCCTAGACAGCTTCCTGTGTAGACTTTCCTCCCACATCCTCACCATCCTGTCCCTAGAGCTCCGGGGCCTCAAACCCATTGTGTAAGGGCACCTGGGGAGGCAAGGTGGGTAGGGAGGGGGCTCACCTGTGATGCCGTGCAAGGAACCTATTTCCATTCCTTTCCTTCTCTGAGGGCCCGTCCCTCTGCCTGACAGCGACAGGGTAGGGGGTCCATCACTATTAGGGGTGTGTCCCCCCGGTGCCTTTCCCTCAGGCATGGCAGGGAGTGACTTCACCAGTCTAACTCCTGCTCACACTCCCTGGTGGTCCTTAACCTCTCCACCTCCTCCTTGAGCTCTGCCACCAGGCTGATCAGATCCTCCACCTGCTCACACCTCATGCAGGCAGTATCTCTGTCACCCGACTGGTTTTCTGGGCCACAGGCACCCACATTTGCTGGCTCATGTTGAGCTTCCCACCAATCAGTGCTCCCAGGTCCCTCTCCTCAGAGATGCTCTCAATCCATCTTTCACCCCTCCTGTAACTGTTCTTGGGATTGCCCCAGACCAGGTGCACCACCTTGCACTTGGCCTTGTTGAACTTCAGCAGGTTCACAGAGGCCCTGATTAAGGATTTTCCCTTAAATCCTTGGGAATATTTATCCTCCTTAAAGTGGCATGGCAAGGCATCCTTGTCTCCTTCCTCCGTGTACAACAGTAACACCAACCCTGGGATTCTCCCACAGCTCAGGTCACATCCTGAATGGCAGGGGAAAAATTCTGCTCCTCACCCCCCTCTTGCTCAGCACAGAGCACACAAGAGGCATTTAAAACTTGCACGGTTTATTGTGCTCTTTGCCATGCCACACACACGGCAGCTGAGAGCAGCCCTGCACATCCTCCTGGCCCAGGGCTGCAGGACGGGGTGGGCTGAGCTGGACTCGCAGAAACATCCCCTGGCAAAAGCGCTAATAGCAGTGCAATAAGGCAAAAGTTTTAATTGTAAAAAAAAAAGATTTGTTCATAAAACTGCCTGGGAAGGTCCTTGGCATGTTGCTCCCTCAATTCCTCTGTACCAGATGCAGTTTGGTTTCAGTGCCAACAAACCACCAGCCCTTCAAATTTTTTCTTGGGATGAATGAGGCACGGTGGCTGCTTCCTGTCCCAACACCAGTGAGAAGGCTTCCAACACCGCCATTAGTGATTCTCAGTGCCACATGCAAGCAGTAGAGCCCAGTGTATTCCTTTTTGGTGGGTCACATTCATGGCGTGAACAGCAGCAGAAGCTCTGAAGTGAAGAGGTCTGAACGCAGACGGGGAAGCAGCAAGGAAGCTAAGGGACAGTGTTTTAATGGGGCCCTCCACACACAGCCACAAGATACCGTCATTCTGTGTGCAACAGGTAACACTGGGGAGTGGCTATCCTATACCATTAAGCTGCTGTAGAACACCAAGAGCCCAGCAACTCCACCACAGTAGTGTTCAAGGCTCCTTCAGAGTTTGGTCTGCAGCCTTAAAGGGGAGATTTTGACACCTCCTGGTCCCTAGCCCAGGCAGGCAGCTTGCCCATTCCATGTCCAGGCTGCTGCCCCAAATTATCACAACAGTGTAGTGCAAGCCCAGCATCGCCGATCTTTGTTAACATACAGAAATAAGGAGTAGTGGTAGTCTATCTCCACAGTAGTGTTGCTGTGTAGCTCCTGACAGGAAAGCGTTACTTCAACGGGACAGACCAGTTACCCAGTACCCTGCTGCTGCTTCCCCCTGCTGGTTCCAGTTCTTAGGAGTCGATCGAGCTCCAAGATTATTACCTGTGGCAGCAGCTTCAGCTGTCCTTCCAGCAGGTCATCCCATTTGTTTCACAAGCTCCCACTGTGTCTGAGCATGTGATTTTTCCAGAACCCACAATAGCAGAAGAACCAAAAAAGGGCATCTGCAGGCAGAGCTTATCACCAAGTACACAGACATTGTCTTGTGTCAAGCAGGAACATTACTGGTAAAAGCGGTGAAGGGGAAATTTCCAGGAAAAGCAAACATCTCCAAGAACTAGTGACAATGAAGTAAACGGTTTATGGTCTGAACTGTTTCTGGGCCAGAGATTCAGTCCTGGTTTTAGCTCAAACACTTTTTCCAGTTCCTGATGGACTGCCCAGAGTTGACGTCTGAGGCCACGGTGAAAAGCGCAGCTGAGGGAAGAAGGGAGATGTTCCGATGGAGGCATTGCAGATTCTGCTTGCAGCTTTTAGCCTGCACTGAGTCCATTGCTGTGGAAGGTGTTCCCAGAAGAACCTCAGCTCTTTCTTTCAGTAGGTATCATCCCCAAATTCAGACTTCATCCAAGGAACCTTCCCCACCCACCCCATATACACCAAGCTTTACTGTTCCTTACAGTAGTCCATGTCCCAAGAACTGGTGGATACAATCCTTACTTCAAAACAAGCATGGCCTCCGTCCCATCTTGTCTTGTCAAATGGAGTCCGTGAGTGAGGTAGTACTCCCGCCGGAGGAAGGCATAGAAATAATCTGAGATGAGCAGGATCTGCAGAAATGAGACGTTCAGACACATCAGTGATGCTTCAGAACAAAAGTTAAATGGGGACATGTTTGTGACAAACCCTGAAGGGGCTTAAGAAGCTCCCAGGCTGCTCATCATGCTTGGCAAGATGAGGCACTGTGATCTTGTGAATACTCCTTGGCCATGGCCCTACAGTACAAAACTAGAGGAGACTTAAACTAACTATTTATTGTGCTGCCAGTGGGTTCCCACAGACACCTCAGCTAAGGAGACAGTAGCTCCATAAAAAGGCCAAAAAGTACGACAAAGGCAGGCCCGTATATTGTTTACAGCTTTATAGACCACCTTTAAGCCTCATCCACAGGACTCCTGTGCATACAAATGCTGTCATGCAACTTGACCCTGATGCTGAAAGTCCCCTGCTGCTGACTGGTATTAAGTACTTTTCAATTGTCATTTCTAGTCCGAAAGGGTAAGAAGCTTGCAAGTAGCAGCAGAAACTTCACAGGTCAGCCTTAGCAAACAGAAGTTTCAGCAGTTTAACAATACGTACCAGGGTAAGGGGTGAAGGGAAGAGCTGGAAAGTCAAGGCTGTGGCCTCTCAGAACAACAACCAGGAGCAAAACCAGATCAAAGCACCCTCATCACTTTCCCATCTCCTTCCTGTCGCTGTGCTGCAGTGCCCTCTCTATGGGGCAGACAACCCTGTTTATTTGTTTGCACACTTGCTCCCTTTAAGTGGGAAACAGAGCTGGCTACCCCCCAGATTTTCCCCTGATCCAGTTCAGAGAATGCATAGCCACTGACGCTGGCATCATCCTATGTTGCAAGGGGCCTCCCTTGCATACCTCAGGCTGGTATTGCCACCGGCCACATTGTATGGTGAAATCACAATCGATGCACCTTCCTCAGGAACTGCAGAGAACATGGAAATCTGGCATGGAAACCATGAGGTCCCTGCCTTTCTCAGTCCACTCTTCTGTTCTGTTGAGGCACTACAGTGCTGATTGTTCCCTTGTCTAAAAACAGTCACAGGTGAGAAAGTAAGAGTGGGTCTCAGGGCCAGCTGTGCTGGAGTGGTCAAACAAAGGATGTTTTTTCTAAAGCAGTCACTTTGGGCAAACTGCTTTTGCAGAGGCAGGCTAGGCTGCAGGAAGCACAACAGCAGTGAGCAACCTCCTGTCTCACTAATGCCATTTGCTATCCAGCCTCTTGTGGTGCAACCCTCCCCACTGGAAGCAGCATCAGTGCCAAACCAAACTGGCAGTTACAGTCCCAAACCAACTAGCAGGTACTGTCCTAAATGACCAGATGCCATTAGCACATCATTTTGGCACAATGCACCTGCGGAATTAATGCCTGGGAGAGCCTCACCTGAAGTATGCTGCATTGCTAAGGAGACAAAGGAAGACAGAGAGCTAGTCTGTCAGCCAGAGCCTGCTTGGGTTACTGTTAAATACAGCTGCCGATGAGAAGGCTCAGCAGCAGTAAGATAGGTAGGACTGGGTGAAATCTGAGGGAGAGGGCTGCGGGCTGCTGGGATCAGAGAAGAAAGTTGGAAGAAAAACAGACAGAGAGAGGTAGAGGTGCCTAGGGAAGAGGGAGAACAGCAGTGCTTATTTTGTCTGTTTGTTTTGCTTTACATTATGGCTGACTACTTGACATGCTACATCAATATGGTTGATTTTATTTTTAATTAAATGACTCTGCAGATATCTTAATGGGAAAAGAAATAACTGGGGATGGCAGGGGTGAGGGCTAGTTCTTTCTCACAAAGAAGTCAGAAAGGAGAGTTTTGCTCTGTCTGTACTGGCACAGAGCATAATACATTGCAGGACCTGCCATGATTTTCTCAGGTAGGAAATAAAATCCTCTTAGATAAATGCTATCTGTCATTTAAATTTTACTATTACTTTCATTCCACGGCAAGGCATATAGTTAGAGAGTTAACAAACCACAATTCCCTATAAGCCCTTCTTAATAGCATCTATATCCTAACTGTACTCACTGCATGGAGTCCCTTTTTGCTTTCCCAGAACAGAGGGTTTTATGTCACAGAGGGTGCTTGCCCCCATTTATCAAGGGGCTGGGGAACATACAAGCGGGTGATTTTTCAGACTCTGGCAAAACCGCTCCTCTAGTTTTAGGAGATGCAATGTAAATGTAAATGGCTGAGGTGCACTGATAATCAAGGCAACTTTAACATGAAGTGAATATTCTCCTTATTTCCTCATCCACATGTGAAAATGTCCCAGGACCTGGGGATTATCTACAGACCAGAACAACTAGCAGAAAAGAGGAAGGGAAGTCTTAGGAAAGGCTGTAGCAACTGTGCACATTGGATCTCGTCCTCCAGGGCTGCTAAGCTCTGTTTTCTCTGAAAGCAGTGAAAGTCATGAATCTAGAAGGGCACAGCCTGGAGAGAAGGAGGGAGAGCAAGCCCTGGCATGAGCGAGACCAGAAACATGCCCACAGCCCTACATTTCAGTGAGGTGTCATGCTTAGAAAAAATGGTGCCGTGTCCCAGCATTTGGGCAGTTCTCTTTTGCCTGTTGCATGGCCCCACTGCTGCTGCCCCGTGGTCTTTTCCATTCCCTCTCTTCTCGATTCATGTGCTATTTTACCCTGCCATACTGAGATGCTTTTCCTCTGCTATCAAGCAGCAGACTATGTAACATGCAGAGTGAGCTATAGTTTAAATACTACAAGAACTCTTTCCCCATTAGTGTGCCAGAAGGTGAGGAGTAGGCAGATTTCAGCTGGAGCAGGAGAGGCAGGAAGCTGCTATGCTGGACTATATGGGCCAGACACATCCTGCAGAATTCACCGTTGCTGACAGGACACCCGATCCAGTGCAACCCTCAAAGTGCAGCCTGGTTTGCCTTGCTCTACTAACCTGCCCTATGTTGAAAGTCAACGTGATGGCATAATAAAAATTGGAGTTAGCACTTCCTGCATAAATCCATAGATGCCACAGAACAGGGAACAGGAGGGAGCAGACAATGAGCACACATGACAGGATGAAGATGTTCCGAAGGACTGCAAAAGAAATAAAAAGTTATTAAAATGAAGCTTTATTGACCAGCCATGCTCATGCAACCAGCAATGGTATTTCAGGTATGTGCAGTGGCAGAGAGGCGCTTGCCAAAGCATACTTCTCTGCAACAATCAAGCTTTTGCAGTTTGTTTTGATAATCCCCTGGGTACCTTTTATAAGGCATTCACTGTATTTTCCCTTTAAAACAAACATTTCTGCCTTAGCTTGTGTCTGAATCCTTCATTTGTAGCTCTTTCCTTCTAGGTCCTGTGCTTCCAAAGAGAAACTCTTCCTCTGAAGACTGTTTTTTTTTGTTTGTTTGTTTTTTTTTTTGGTGTTTTTTTTTTTTTTTTTTTTTTTTTTTTTTTTTTTTTTTTTTTTGTATCTACAGTACAGCAGCCAGCAGTTTTGAGAGGGGCCTTTGCACCAGCATCAAGATTCAGAGAGCAGAGCATGCCACTCCCTAGCCTCATCAAGCTGACTACTTAGAGAAAAAACGAATCTGTGGACCATAAGGAAAAGACAAACTTTCCCAGAAGATGGTAAGGAAATGAAAGAACTGTAACAGAGGACATTCTTATTGCCTAAATGTGATGACAAACATATGCCCTTGGGAGGTACAAGAATCCTTTAGTCTGCATGAGTATGTGCCAGAAGGACAAAAAACAAATACAACTTTATCTAAAAGAGCTAGGAACTACTAGCTTCCTGCTCTATTTCATCACAGCTGCCTTGGCTTTCCTTAGTCTGAAACAAATGGAGTAGATGGTCTCCACATCAGACAATGCCCCGCTTACTCCCCACTACTGATGCTGCAGAGGACCAGCTTAAAGCCAAACATATGCAAACCACTCTGGCATCTTGACTCCCAATTGTCTCCTGACACCAGGTAGACTAGCTGCCCTGCACAAACTTGACCCTGGGTAGAGAAGACTGCAGTCAAAACCAAGGACAATACAGCAGGATTGCTTTAAGCAGCTTGTTTAAGCTGACTGTGGCAAGAAACACAAGAAAAAACAGGACTTCCAGGAGTACTACACTGGCAGACTTGCAAAATCTCCTCAGTGTAACAAGTTCTACAGTCAGAGTTTGAAAATCATCAGGTAGATCTCTGGTGATTTAAAGAACTATACAGGTTCATTATGAAGCATTTAAGAAAAACCGGACAAACACTTGGAGAAATTCAGTTACTTTTACTCTAAGCAAACAAGCAGGTGCAAAACAAAGAACTGCTGCAAAGTGTGGGATTTTAAGTCTAGGGGACTCATCAATTGCAGAAGCAGCATTCTACACACCCTTACATGGGAGCGAAACACTGAAAGGATGGATGTAGTTTACATAAGGAACATCTTTTGTGCAGGACTGTAAAAGGTTCTTACAAAAAAAATCTTCAGAATAACTTAAAAAGGGGAAGATAATGTACAAGTGAAAATTCTCTCCTCGACCTCTTACAACCCTAGTCCGGAACATATGTTAGAGACTGTATCCTATCACCAGAAATCAAACTTTCTTCCAGATAGCCCAAGGAGGCCACAAGAGCCTGCAGACACAGGCGTGGTTTGGGTTAGTGGCGACAAATTATTGGACAGACCCTTTACTCATTCCACAGAAGAAACAATCAAACACAAAGAACTTACATCTGTAAAGGTGGCTCCAGACTGGAAGGAAGGCCATATACAGTGCAACATCTCCCACTGTGGGATAGGACTTGAAGATAGAAATGATCGCAAGCTGGACAAACATGAAGAACACAGGGTGCTCCCTAAAAGGGAAAAGACACAAAGGGTAAGAGGACACAGTAGGGTCTCTGCAAACTGGAAATAAAGGGCACAAACATACTGTGGCACAGCCTTTAAAAGGCTCTGGTACTCCTTTATCTCCAAATGAGCCTCTGATGGGACAGACTGAGCTGCTAGGATTGTCCCCAAGTTTTCATTTTTTCTGGCAATAAATAACTTGAAGTTCCAGGTAAGAGTTCTTGCTTTTTGACTATACTGGCTTCTGCAAGCAGGGAGCAGGGACCTTTATGCCTAAACCTCTGCTCTCTCTTTTGACGCATGCCTGTTTCATAGCAGAGTCCAGCTCCCAGATCCGCACAAATCACTGCAGGGGTCTGGTACTTCTTCTTAATCACGGTTGGTATGAAAATTGCAGGAGACAATTCCAGCTGACTTAACTACACTGTGGCAAGCAACGAATCAAGTTCCTCAAACTGTTTCTCGACATCACAGTGATAAGGTGCCTCATTGTCAGAGGACTGTCAGTTCAAATATTGTTCCCAAGTTCGGGTATATAGTGCATGTAGTTTTCTGTGTATTGCATGCAAGAAAGGGACTAAAAAAGTAGGAAGCATCTTCTAGATGTGCACTTTATAAAGAGCTGAGGTGGTGATGCTTGGGATTGCTATTGTAGGGTCTAAAGAGCGGCTTTGTTTTTAGAATGTGTAAACCAGCTTTGCAGTAGTGCAGAGAAATGAAAACGAAGAGTGATGGAGAATGTAATATTCTGGGCAGACTGACCTTTAGATTAAACTTTTAAGTACGGGTATGAAGCAAATTTTCACATTTTGAACATAAAGGGAGATGGATTTTATCCTCTATCCATGGTGCTAAATCACATTTAAAATTTTAAAGTGAAACTGGACTGACTTGTACCTAAGGCAAGAACAACCTCTGAAAACAGGGCCCTCTTCATTTCATCTCAGCTGTCAGTAACAATAATGCCACTGCAGCTTTTTGGGACAGCAGCAGGAAGGGAGATAAGATGAAGGAAAATATCCTAAAAAATATCTCCACTGCAGAAACTTGTTAGGAAATGCAGGCTCCCAAGTCCCCTTTAGCACTTTGAACTTCTTAATTCCAGGAGATATGGAGGCATTTTCTTATGTTGAAATCACAAGGAAGAGTCATGTAAGTGATGGTTACTACCTGTGACTTCCCAAGAGTATACAAGTGTACAGCAGTAGCAGGTTTCTCAGTCACAGCCCATGTGAGAAAGGGGACTTAGTGTGGTGTTAGTCCAATCTTTTCCTCAAAGTAGGGTCAACACTGACTTCAGACAAGTTTGCTTAGGGCTCTGTCTGGTCAGACCCAGAAAACCTCCAAGGACAAGCCGTAGATCTCTGCTCCAGTCTGTGACACTGTTTTCTTTATATCCAGTTGGAATTTCCCCACTTTCAGTTTATGATCACTTCCTTCTCACCTCAGCAATCTCAGCAAAAGGCTCTATCTTCTCAGTAGCCTCCTCTTAGGTGTTGAAATGCTATCGGGTATCCCCTAAGACTTTTCTTCGGCACGCTAAAGAAGCCCTGATCCCTCAGCTCTCTCCAGCCTTCAAACCACTGACGATCTTTTAGGTTCTGCACTGGACTTGCTCAAGCTTATCAACATATTTCTTGTACTGAGGAGCTGAAAACAAGAGGCAGTATTCTTGATGGGGTTTAATGAGCACCACCACTCCTGTAGGTATTCCAGCACAAACATGGTATTTTGCTCTATTTATGAGGAAAAGATTGAGACTTTAGGAAATGAGGATAGGCTCACAGTTTTTCAGGTTCATAGATTCAAATATCTGATGCCAGTCTTTTAAACTTCCACTGGTCAACTGTGGGAGTAAAAACAAACAAACAAACTAGCAAAGAAACATACTTACTTTAACTTTACTGCCAAGGGAATGGTGTAGAAGAACACATTGATCTGAAATACGCATACGAAGAAAAGACTAAAGTGCTCAAACATCTCTGCAAAGAAGTACCAGAAAAGGCCAATATTGGGTGTCAGATCTGGAACAGAAAGGCTGAAATTTGAAAAGAAAAGACAATTTTAAATGGCTGTTTTTCACTGCCCTGCTTCTGATACTTTAATTGATTGTTATGTGGTATTGAAAGGAGGACCTGTATTTTAAATCTGTGGAAGAGAAACCAAAGAGGTGAAAAGCTGGAAACAACATCCTTTCACATGACCCCAGCAGGATTTACACCACCCCTGAGCAGACATTTCTTCTGAGAAAAATGTTACAACCACAGTGGCTCAATAAACACATCCATTTCCAATATACTTCATGGAAAACATTTCCTGTCTTATCTAATTCTTGCTGCTACTTACTAACAGCATCTGGCTAATGGCACGGCTCCTCTACACACTTTTTCTTTTCTTGTGTTGCCTGTAAAATCACAGATCACATACTCCTTAAGGCAGGGAGTGGGACACACGTGTGATACATATGAAACAACACAAAAATAGTAAGAATTCTTATACTTACATAAACCCGTAAACAGATGGGATAAAATCCCAGGAGTTGAGGAGGAAGAAGGAAAGGCAGATGATTACTACCAGGCTGCATAGGTACAAGGCTGCATACTGCATGGTGTAGAGCCAGAAGCTTTTACTTTTCGGTTTTATGGGTATGAACTGACGCTGAAAACAAAACACAAGCAGGCACATATCCCTCATCAGTTGGAAAGCCACAAGAAAGTCAAATTGTTCAGAACATCGTCTGAAATTGTTGAAAGAAAGCATCAAACACTGGAAACTGCTGCACTGGGAAGAGCAGCTTTCAAGCACAATCTGCCTGATGTTCTTCACTCTCTCCAATTAAGTCAGACATTTTGTCCATATTTTTCTGTGCTTGAAAATCAACAGGCTAAGCTGGCCATTTCTGCTTGTAATGCTACAAATGAGACAAGTCTCAGGTGTTCAACGTGAGATTCACACACGCTTCCTCACAGCTACAATTTAGTTTATGTGTTTGCAGTATTGTTCTGCTGCTTGCCTTCTCCACAAACCCTCATGGACTGATGTGACTGAGACGCAAGCTTTGTGACTAACTGCCCTGTGATGCCAGCTCCCTGCCATATGGACTGGAGCTCATCTTCTGCTGAACTCAGGGAACAAGGAGGGTTTCTAAGCACAATGGAGCCACTTCAACGGTTGCCTCTTCAGACAGAGACAACTGCTGCAGTCCTGCTGCTGCCACATAACCTTGACAGGTCAACAGCAAGCCCTTATCCCATAACAAGACATACTGGTATCTCACTACAAGAGATCTAAGATTCCCTGACTGCACTTGTAGAGACAAGTATATACACAGGGGCAAACACCTTGGGAACTGCTCACAGTTCTGCAGCTCCAAGTCAACTTTTCCACTTGCTGCCAGGGTTTGTACTGGCAAGAGATGTATGGAGAGCCAACTCTCATTGGCATGGGCTCTCTGCAAAGCATGCTCTGTTTCCTCAGTCATACTGCATTTAACACAACTTGCTGGAACAATGTAAACAAATTTACCAAGGATTTTTGGCAGGACAGATTGGAAAGTACTGGAGAAAAGCTATTGAATTCTGTACAAAGAATACATGAAACTTCATTTACAAATCCAGGTAAAAGAACACACACTAGCTTGTTCCCCTTTCAAGTCAGTCGTAAATCATGCTTTCATATATCAAAGCACTTGTTGCTGTTTGCAAACACAACCCTTTTACTTTTCTACTGCCATGAAGAAACAACAGCTCAGACTAAAGTTAGCTGAAATGGTAACAACATTTAAAACAAAAAATAAATGTTCCTAAACATTAACTGGAAAAGCAACATTGACTCAACAGAAGTTCTTGTCTTGCAAAGAGTAAGAAAAATCAAAATCCTTAAATAGTAAGAGATAGTCAGGGAAAGAGAATGGACAAGAATTGACTCTGTTCCCGTTGAACCTCAGGGAGTTGAGAATAGCCTGTGATGAACCTGTAGTTAAGATTAACTATAAAAAACATGAGGAAAACAGGATGGAAGCAACCAAGACTGGTAGTGGCTTAACAGCATGACTTCCAGAATGACAAAAAATATTAAAAATGATTTTTTGGTTGTTTGATCATAAAAATTGGTTGTCATAAAAATAATCGCCAACTGAACTGTGAATATAGGATAAGAGTCATCTGCTAGTGGCTACAGCCTCTCCCTGCTCCTACATCAGGATGAGAATAGCAAATAATCAGTTTTTCATTCAGCACATTATAATTCTTCTTTATGTCATTTTACTGAACTTCACAAAAGTTCGGAGACGGGGGAAGCATGCAGGCAAACTGGTTAGATGAATCTGCACACTAGCAAAGGGCTGCCTCAGCTTTAAACCTTACCCATGTATGCAGATGTGCCTACCAGCCTACTGATGGGGTGGTTTTGCCTGGAGCAGTGCCTCTCTGTTGAGGTGTTGTGCTCCCATGAGTGATCAAGGTCAGCCCTGTGGGAATTCAACCACAGTCCTGTTAACGGGGAGGGAAATAGGCCAAGGGAAAGCAGCTGCTTTCACTAGCACATGATTTTTGCCATTACACTTAAAATTTCTGAGTTTGGTTATTCAAACATACAGCTCTTCATTTTAACACAGCTCAGTGACCCATGTCAGTGCAAAGGAAACTCTCCAGGTCTAAAATCCCTGTTGCAATTCACATGACACAAAGAAGAGAATATACTTAGTCAAGCTAAACACCAACCAGTTCTGTAGGTGACTTTCTGCCCCCCTTTCTCTATGCAAAGGCATCCCCATTAAGGCTGTAAACTCTCCATGGCTTGAGGAGATAGTCACTTTTTCTGCAAGTCAGGGCCTACCCCGACTGCACTCTCAACAGCTAAGAACTGCTCCTGCACGGCTATGGTAAGACAACAGATATCAATGCTTAGAAATCATTTACCTGTAGAAGGTAAAGTAGAGCTGGAGCAAACAATGTGATAGGGTAGAGCGACTGGTATGTTGCTAATGCCAGGAATACAGCACTGAGGAAGGCGCTACCTGTAAAATAAGTTCATTCGTAAGTAATATTTTATACAACCTTATAGACAGGAAGTCCAAAAAGGAAGAAATGCACAATCCTCTGGGATGGGTTTACAAATATCAGAAGATGACATAAAGAGTAGCAGAATGTGTCTGAGAGAGTAGCCTTTTCTTAACTACATTTTGAAAGAACAATGACTTGTACGAGAAAGAACCACTGACTGGTTTCTATTTCCTATAATTCACATACAGAAAGTGATTTGTGTAATTCAGTCTACATATAGACCATGGTGGCTGCTCTTTGTATGTGGGAATGCATTCACTTAATTCATATCTGCACGAAATAGCTGTCTGGTGTGCCCCACTGAGCATGGAGGATGCCCTTGTCAACAGAATGAGTGAGGGTCCTCAGCAAAGCTCTGTGAAAGACGGTAAGTGAAAATCCATAGCTGAAGGAAGGAGCATTATCCCTATTTTACAGATACCAAAACTGAGTGCATTGACTTGACAATTAAGCCTTGGGCTAATTGCCAGCCTGTGTCCATTGACTGACATCAAACACTTAGTAAGCTTCTCTCTGCTTCCATCTGCGTAAAGTATAGGGTTTCCTAGCAACAGTCTTCTCCATTCTACAATTACAGTTTCCTAGATGCAAACCACCCTATTCTCTTATTGTGTTAAATTCTGCATACATTTAAATAATTGGTACCCAGAAATCATAATCTGACATTCTCTCTTTGCTGACTTTAAACACTAGAGGCTGCCACTCTCCCAGTGAAGGAGAAAACACTGGGAACAGCAACTACAATTTTGTATATGACGCAACTATTTGTCTTATGCTATCAATGAACAGCAAAAATCAGTTCAAATAAGTGGATCCTGCACATCTGCTTTCACAAATGCTTTTTAAACGGAACCCCCTCCTGCCTCAATGACTTAAGAATTGAAGGAAAACTTTCTTTTGGAAATACTAGTAGCAATAACCTATATCAGCTTACTTTGCCATGTCTGGTTCTGGGCACTGCTGGAGACCAGATAACAGATCAAACTGACATTTCATATAATCCAGCAGAGAACTCCTAAAGCTTATGTGACTAGCACAATGCCAAAAGACTTTAGCACAGGGGTTCATAAGAGAAACAGAAACCTGGCTTACTGTACAAAAGTAATGAAAGTCATTCTGTCACAGTCTATTCAATTGGGCTAGTACAGGCCTTTGGTTACTGTTTTTGCCTAGCCAAAACTCAATTAGCTAATTTAAAATCCAGTTTACAACTGTAAGTAAAAGTCAAATAGTTGCAGGCAACTGCTTGCTTTTGAATAAAAGCTCAAGGCATATATTTTAAGTGGATATTCATGTACAAAAGGAAGAGCAGACTCCTATGCAAAGACAGATTTCTTCATAAACAGAAAGCTATTTGAAGTCATCCAGGAAATGGAGTGAATTTTTAGAAGGGAATCACCTAGGTACACTGAGATGAAAGTAAGTTTTGACTTGACTATAAAGCCTTTTGGGCTCTTGTGATCTGAAGTAGAACTACATTATTGCTCCATTTCAGGGCTGATGTCTCCCACTCACATATTTGTGGTAATCAGACTTGTAAAGTTCTACGCAGATTTGATTTCCATTACTTTTCTAATCTTTATAGAAAGACATAAATAAACACTTTTTCTTCATTGTGTTACCTTTTATTGTAGCTAAAATGAAGAATGCAATGACAGTATTGTTGATGGCACAGGTGGACTTTGCCACACAAGACATCACAGTGTAGGGGTTTAACAGATAGCTGAAAAAGAGCAAAGCTCAAGTTACATTCAGACAACTCAAAGGAGGTAACCTAATTAAGAATATATTGAAAGGAAAACCAGATGCAATTTGGTTTTGTTTGTTTACATTTTATGGGTTTCTCTCATCATCAGATTAACTCAGACGAACAGAGAGCACACTGGAAAAAAGGAGATGGGACAATGTCTAAAATGCAAATTCTGTCTTAGAAAATGACTACCAAAAATGCTCCTTGCTTTTCAGAGACATTGTGCATTTATTCAGTCAGACCTAGGAATACTGGGTCTGAAGTAAGCTTTCTGCTTCTCATGTTTACTGGCTCTGAGGAATTAACAGAAATAAGAAGATAGCAAGATGGAAACGTATCTTTCTGGTACATCACCAGAGTGTTGCCCTCAACCCAGTTGCACCTTTGCACTCCTACTACGTCAGAGCAATCACTTAGGTTCACCATTTCGTGATCTGAGCATAAAACCTGACAAATATGAAAATCCATCCCGTTTTAATTAGAATTATGGAAAGACAGCAAGCCCTGAACACCTTTACCTTCCAGAATGCAGCCATATTTTAATTAGTAAGGATGCCTGCTCCTTTTGGAAATGAGATTTACAATTATCTCATTCAACTAGGTTCAAAGCCCAGAAAAATGTTTGAAAGGTTTATCGATACAGTAAGTGAGATAATGGATTAATCAGCCTTGGTAGTACCTAGATCAATAACCAGAATTAAGTAGACAAGACTGGTGATCTTCTAACTATCTTCTTACATAAGCATTATTCCTACTTCTCCGAGTCCTGGTTTGGTTTTTTTTCTGTGTTTCCAAAGATGGACAGCCTATAGCAGGATAGGTACAATTTAATGACAACCTTCCTGGGGTGACATGCACCAGTGTTACGTACAAATATAAAACAGCCTCAGATTTACAAATTCAAAAAGCAAAACTCTACCTTTCTCAAAATGGGGAATGTACTACTTTAAAACATTCATATGAAAATAAGAAAAAATAACAACTTATCTAATGGAGAATTATTTCTGACACAGAATAATTGAGATAATAATTTATTCAGGTCAAATAATTCTTTCTTGTAAAATTTTGTTTGTATATTATTTATTTTAATTTAATTGATGCTTTCTGAAATTAAAAAGTGATTAATGTACAGAAGAACATCAAGACATGCCATTATTAAACAGACAACCTGGAATATCTTTGAATTATTACACTCAACTCTGGGATGTTCAACTTGTGATATCTAGAAAACATTTTGTCTGACTGCTCCAAAACTATCCTGACTGAAAAGACACACTAGATATTTGGAAGGCATTACATCAACGCTGATGACAGTAGCATTCCAGCAAAATAAATTGGAATGTGATCTACAAGGACGCAACATTCTTGCTACCAAATTATCGATCTCATCCTGTTGAGCCTTTCTTAGGATGACTGAGTAAATTTACTTGTCAGCAGCATGCATTTAGGAAAGCCTGTGCTTTTCACTTTGAAACCAATTACTCAGGGATGGGGAGACTTTTATGTATAAACAGGAAACCCAGAATTTATGAAAAAAGTAAAATCTTCAGCAAATGTTGAAACCCCAAATCAGACAAAACCCAAGGCGAGCAGAAGAATCAAAGCAGCCTATTACAACCTGAAAGAAGCAATACTCACAATAGTGCTACCTTGAGGGGGATGTAGTGCATTTCCATGGGTGTCCGGATGAGTTCAGCCACATCTGGTGCATATTTATCCAGTTCTATCAGGAGCTTTTGCTTTTTGAACTGTACAAGGGAGAACGAACAAAGACTGTCAGATGAGGAATGTCACTGTTCCTTATCACTTAGGATATTCATTACAGTAGAACACATACAAGTTGACTTTGCAAATTCACTGCTCAACACGAGGCCCAAAGAAATGAAGTCACAGAACTACACTGTCCTCATTATTTTGAAGATGGATATCTCTGTGTCAAACTTCCTTTAGAGACCCCAAATCTCTGTCTTTAATATATCTTGTTTTATGATGTTCCCTATGGAGACAAGGGAGAAATCTGTATTATGAACTTACTGAACTATGTCATGATGAGACAAAAGGAGAGAGATACTGGCAATAAATTCTCAACAAGCGAAATAACTCTCACGCAGGGTTTTTGCATATCAGCAATTCTATCGTGTTATTTCTTCAACCTCAGTGGACAAAGGACAAGTGCCTAGGTAGATGGGAGACCACACAAATGTAGAAAATGCAGCCTCCCTGTTCATAGTAGTACTGTATCACCACACGTCTAAGAATGCAGAGAGCACAGCATTGCTTACACGTAATGTTCTTTGAGCTACTTAAGAGAGAAAACTGGGAGGAATCACTCACTCCCAAAAATATGTTTATAATGTGAAGGGAACAAGTTAGATGTGGTGTAGGACTTTCATCTTGCTCAGTAGAATGATTTACATTTCCTCAGCATCCTTAGAAGGTTTGTTTCTTCCTTCACACATTTTCAGAACCTCTATTAACTCAAGCTGGGTGCAAACACAAGCAATGTTTCATCCTGAAGCCAGGTTCAGGACAAAACATTCCATTTCCTAGCTACAAAATACACAGAAGATTGTAGCAGAAGTTAGAAGTGATCACTCAAGTCTTGCCAAACTCATAGTTCAGTAATTAAATTCTGCATACTTCATACTGCTGCAACAACTGAAGGTGGGTTTTCAATACATTTTCTAAATTTTCACACCCCTCTTGTTTATTGTGTCCCTAGAGCTGTCTGCATTTTATTGGATATTGCATTCTTAGGATTTTCTCAAATTCTTTAAATTCCTTTCAGATCAAAGAATCAACACTGCTGCCATCATCATTCAAACACAGTGCAATAGCTGCAGACACTAATTTACTTCACACTGTAATATGGACACAACAGAACTTTAAGTAACCTCAGCTGGTTTACAACATTCAGTCCCCATTTCTGTTTTGTGATCATCCAGGTATGTACAGATTCACTGCTAAGCAAGTAAATCTGCTAAGCAACAAGGACAGGTTGATACTGCATCTTCTGGTATATTTTCTTTGGTACAAAATATGTATACTTGTTGGGAGAAGAGGGTCAGCAATACTGGCAAGTCAGCTTACCACAACTTTGTTGTAGTCCTGGATGGCCAAGTAAAGGGCAACAGCTGTCAGTACATCAGTTATCTAAAAAAGCAAGGCATAGACAGATAAACTTTAAGTAAAACAAATGAATGGGGGAAAATATATTGGTCAGCATTGCAATCCTGAGCAAGGACTCTGATCTGACAGCTCATGGAAAAACAAGCTTTAGAAACACTACCTAGCTTGCTGATTTGTACAGTGTTCACACGCCACTGGTAACCTCCGTAGCCATGAGGCGTATCAGATACTAACATTTACAGAACAAGAGAATGGGGAATTAAGGGCAAAGAAAATGTTCACGGAAAGAAGTATGTAAGGATGACAGAGAGAATCACTGGTCTAATCAGAGCATGGGCAGCACTGGGGCAGTGCCAGGTGGCTATACCCAACTGTCCAGCATGACAGTGTGTTGAGCTGTCCCGAACTCAGCAGGCAGCAGTACAGCCATCAAAATAATCAGTGCACCTCTAGCTCTGCTAGAGACTGCCCAGCAGGGAGCTGGGGAGAGAGGCTCTATCAGGTGGCATGTGCAGCCAGCTATGTGATTTCTGTCCTGGATTATGCAGAACTCACAGAGGAGTTTACAACATGAGACATTTGGATTACTAACCCATTTGTGTTCTCCTTGCAGGCCTGGAGTTTGGCAGTGGGTTTTAAGGAGAAACATGGCAGGGGAGGGACTGGGCAGGGGGGATGGCAAAATGTTCTGACCTGCAAGAGGCAACCTTTGAAGTTTGAAATCAAATGTCAGCTTCCTGTCCCTTCAAGAGGATACTTACCTAAAAAAGTACTCACAAAAATAAATAAATAAATAAATGGTAAAGCGAGGGAAAAGCGTGAACTCAGGTTTGTATACATGAAGCTGCCTTTATCATTGAAGTGTGAGGTCAGCAGGAATTTGAACTCCAGGGAGACAACTGAAGGTCCCTGATTGATAAGCAAAAGGAAAGTCGCACTCAGCACTTCACAGAATGAGACCTTTCAAGAGGAACTTTCCAGAAGCACTCACCATGAAGACCAATTCAGCGTATTCAGTCAGGAAGTGAAAGAGATATATTATCAGCGGGGTCTAAGAGAGAGCAGAAGGGAAACCCACGTCAAATACTGTCCATCTCCATTTGGATAGAACAACTGGCAATTCAATGGAATATACTGTGAGAGACTGCAAAAGGCAATTTTGCAATCTTCCACAACACTACTACTTCAGAGTAAAGTGAATAATCAAAATAACACTTACTCATCTTTTTCCTTGCAAAGTTCTCAATATCTTTCTTAAAGACATCATCAACTTTGAAAGTCATGTTCTGTTTCACCTTTTCAATTCTACTAGTATGGTGGTAGAGTTACAATGGAAATATATAAAGAATAGCTTTAGAAAATCTTTTTTAGAATCTCTTTTTTTTCAGGTTGTTTGCATGTATTTTGAAAGTATTTCCTGCACAGACGGTTTCGTTGTTTGGGTGAGTCTTTTATAAAGTAAAAAGAAAGCATGTAAAAACTTGAAGCAGTGGGACCAGAGTCCTACAATCTATCCTCGTACTCCCAACAGCTCTTCCCTTCCAGGGTAAGAGAAGAGCAGGTTTTGAACTATTCCTGACAGAAAAGCCTAATCTGGAGGTATTACATTTACATGGTGTAAATTCAGTCTTCACTGTGAGAAAATATATTTATTTTAAAATAGTTTTAAAATAACGTGATGATATAAATAAGCATGTGAAAATGCCTCAGTCTGTGAGAAATTTGTTTCAAGCAGAATTTATTGAAACAAGTTTTCAGAGATACACGAAGTATGAGACTCACACCTGGGTGACACTATGCTCGAGTGTACCTTCATATTAATAAGACCATTCAAGGGCACAAAACCCCGCAGGTGCTCAGAAGAGCAATGTGCTTTCCAAAATGAGGAATAAACATACTGCCTGCTTGTACTAAAGTTAATATTTCTGTAGATACAGAAACCCAAGATGCTGCTATTCAGCAAAACTGTGTTCAGACTGCCAGTGGCACTGTCTCTCCCTGCTCCTGCCTCTGCTCACAGAAAATCTGGACGTGAACAACGTATTTTACTTCTCAGATTCTCCTTACATACCACGAATATTGCAATGGCTATCAGCTGCTTAGCAACTAGTTACTCTGTGGTGAACTGCATCTCCTGACTCTGCTGGCCACTAGGTGCAACTATTGCACAGACAACTACACAACTCCAAATTTTCTGAAGTCTTTGGGATGAAACAGATCCACTACCTTTGCCAATCCACAAGCAGTAAGGCTAACAAATAACTGGAATATCACATTTAAAATGAAGCATGCATACCAACCTCATGAAAAATAGCTCCAGAATATGGTGAGACCCCTAAATCCAACAGAGCTAATCCTTCGACCACTGAAAAATAAAAAACACCTGCATGAGAATCCTGTAATGCTGGCAGAGAAAAACCTCGTGACAATAAAAATACAGTTTTTAAAACACCTACGCTCCTGAGTATCCCACGTGGTATCACTATCTGAACGGGTGACACAAAATTTCACAAAACCAACCATCAGCTAGAATTGATTGTTTTCTTATTTCTGCCATGCAATCACGCTATTTGTTTCAGACAACTAACGATGTTATAGCTGAAATGTTTTGCAACTAGCTGTATATAAATCACGTCTGATACTGATTTTAAGTCACCTCTTGCGTGACACGTGGTATTTATGCTAGACAAACAATTCAGACTGGAACAGAGAACAGCTCGATTGGAAGGGACCTACAAAGACTGAGTCCAACTGCCTGGCCGCTTGTCCTGGGACTGCCTGGGACAGAGTTCCCTTTCCCCACGGCAGCCCATAGCCAGGACAGCACTGACACAGCACCGGCGTTTTGCCCCGTGCCCGCCAGCACTGGGGCTGCCTCCAGCCCCCACCACCAGCAGGCTGGGGGGTGGGCAAGTGGTGGGGAGGGGACGTGGCAAGGACAGCTGGTCGGGACCCACCAAAGGCATGTTCGGCACGGTGCGGTGACAGGCTCAGCAACAAGAGCTGGGGAAAGGGAAGGAGAAGGGGGGGCTCGTTACAAAAGCGTCTGTCCTCCTGAGTGACCGCTACTCGTGCTGAGGCCCTGCTTCCAAAGGCGTGGCTGCACATCACTTGCTGATGGGAATTAGAGGATAATTGTTTTCTCTCTTTGCTCATGCATGGCCCTTGCTTTTTCCTGTCATTAAACTGCTCCCATCTCAAACCCAGAAGCTTTTTTTATTTTAGCCCTCCCTCCTCCCCCCCCAGTTCCTTCCCCACCCTGTCCTGCAAAAGGAGGGGGAGTGGAGAGAGCAGCTGTGTGGTACATAGCTGCCTGTCAGTGTCACTGCACAGTAGTACTTCAGGGCTACCCAAAAGTTAAAGCATAGTAATGAAGGCATTGCCCAAATGCCTCTTGAACACTGACAGGGTCGAACACTTCATTAATCACCTCACTAGGAAGCCTCTTCCAGTCTTGGCCACCCTCACAGTCCAGAATATGTTCCCGATGCCCGGTCTGACCCTCCCCTGGCACAGCTTTGTGCCCTTCCCGCACATCCTGCCATCGGTCCCCAGGGGACAGAGACCGGCACCTCCTCGGGAAGCTGCAGAGAGCAGCGAGGTCGCCTCTTGGCCTCCTTCCTCCAGCCTGCACCACCCAGGTGCCCTCAGCCTCTCCTCACAGGACAGGCCTTCCAGCCCCTTATCCAGCTTTGTTGCCCTCCTCTGGACGCTTTCAAGGACCTTAACGTCTTTTTCATACCGCGGGGCCCAGAACTGCACACAGCATTCCAGGCGAGGCCCCGCCAGCAGAAAACAGAGGGACAATCACCTCATTTGGCTGGCTGGCTGTGCTGTGTTTAACGCACCCCAAACTACGTTTTTTCCCCCTTGGCTGCCAGGGCTCGCTGCTGAGCCGTTGTCCTCAGAACCCCCAGGCCCCATCCTGCTGAGCTGCTCTCCAGGCACGCGTCTCCCAGGCTGTGCCCGTGTCCGGCACTGCTCCATCCCAGGGGCAGCACCCGGCCTTTCCCTTTGTTGACTGCCCAGTGCTCCCACCTCTCCAGATCCCTCTGCGAGGCCTCTGCAGGGAGTCAGCAGCACCTCCCAGTTCGGTGCCATCAGCAGACTTGCTGAGGATGCGTCCCGCTCCTGCCGGCAGATCCCTGATAAAGATGTTGAACAGGCCTGGCCCTAGAAATGAGCCCTGGGGAACGCCGCTGGTGATCGGCCACCAGCCAGATGCAGCCCCATTCACTAGGACCCTTTGAGCTCTACCATCGAGACAGTTCATCGCCCAGCAGAGTGTCACAGCTGGACCGAAGGATGCTGTGACAATACCAAAGGCCTTACTAAAATCCAGAAAAACCACATCCACCACCTTTGGCTTTCTGGGCTGCAAGCGCACCTTGCCAGCTCATGTTGAGCTTCCCATCAACCAACGCCCCCAGGTCCCTCTCCTCAGAGCTGCTCTCAATCCATTCTCTGCCCAGCCTGTATTGGTGCTTGGGATGCCCCAGCCCAGATACAGGACCTTGCACTTGGCCTTGTTGAACTTCATCAGGTTCACACAGCCCCACCTCTCAAGCCTGCCGATCCACCAAGGCTGTTACCCCATTGTAAAAGGCCACCACATTTGACTGGCAACATCTGGGGTGTTATGTTTTCCTTCTTCCAGTCAGTGGGAACTTCACCAGACTGACACAACATCTCAAATACGACGGCCAGTGGCTTAGCAACTTCACCTGCTAGTTCCCTCAGGATGCACAGAAACATCTCATCAGGTCCCATGGGCCCACTTGTGCACCTGAAGGTTCCTTAGATGGTCTCAAGCCAACACAGATTACTAACCATCACAAATTACTAAGACAGGACTTTCCCTTGATGACCCCCTGCTGACTGTGTCTGATAACAGCTTTGTTCTTTAAGTGCTTTTCAATAACCCCCAGGACGACCTTCTCCACAACTTTCCCAAGGACTCAGGTTAGACTGAGGTCTGCTGCCTCCTGGTCTTCCCTCATGGCCTTCTTGTCCCTGGGTATAAAGTTGGCCAGCTGCCAGTCAGCAGGGAACCCCCCAGACTCCCACAACCTTTGGTAAATTGCTGAAAGTCTCTAACATCTGCTAACTCCCTCAGTACTCTGGGGAGAATCCCTCAGGCCCCATAGACTTAAAAACATTCAACTGATTCAACTGGAGCCTTACAATTTCTGTGGCCACAAATGGAAAGTCACTGTTCTCTGAGTCATGGTCCTCCAACTCAGGAGACCAGGCAGACCAAGATTTGTCACTAATATTAAAAACTGAGGGGAAATAAATAAATAAATAAATAAATAAATAAATAAATAAAGCTTCTCCTTCCTCATCCTAACTTGTTAGGTGACCATCTTCATCAAGTATCAGTCCAAGGTTTCCCCTAGACCTCCTCTTGCTGTTGACATTCTTGAAAGAGCGTTCTTTTGTTCTGTGACACCACAGTGACCAACTTTAACTCAAGCTGAGCTTTGGTTTCCTTGTTTCGTCCCAGCAGATGCAAACTACAGCTCTGTGCTCTCCCTGTGAAACCAGACCTTCCTTCCAGAGGTCACGTTTTCCTTTTCTGCTCATGTTCCTGGAGTTGCCTGTTCAGCCAGGCAAGTCTTCTGCCCTGTTTGCTTGACTTGTGACACAGTGGGATTGCCTGCTCCTGGGCTTTCAGAAGGTGGCTCTTGAAAAGTGACCAGTGACCAATGGACCCCAAACCCTCTAGAGCTGATTCTCGGGGACACTGAGAATTAGCTACCTGAGTAGCTTAACAAAACACGTAATTTTAACTTTTTTTTGCCTAATTAGATATAGAGAGGACTCAAATGTCTGAAACCAGATATGAAAGAACAGAAAAGAATTCCCAAACAAAGCTAAAAGTTTTACCTGTCCCTGAAATTTCCTAACGTTCTGCAGCCTGAACTGCACTACAATGCCTGCACACTTTTTTTCTGCAAGATCTCTGCCTTACTGAGCACAAAGGTTCCCTGGGAAGTGAACGGGTTTTACAGTGAAAGAAACTATGCAGAACAGGTTTTTGGTTCAGCAATATGCTGGAACAATAGCTTCTGTTTCTGCCATGAAGGTACTTTTTCCAGATAGACTTTTGCCTGGGTTGAAATGTACTGTGCTCCTGACTGTCTAGAGGCCTAACCTGGTGCTCTATGGTAAAATTTAGAAAGTATCCATTGTTACAAGGGAATTTTTGAGAGATCTATGTTTAAGTGCTACGCAGGGTAAAGCAGAGGCCTTAGGTCACCAAACGCATTCATACTTTTGACATTTATTATTCTGTGCCACTGTATTCCGCCCCGAGCCTGCAGGTAGTTTTATTTGCATCGTATCTGAACATTACCTCCCCAAAGGGATGCCGTTAAAGTAATCAAGCTTTGAAATGGGCTCAGACGGCTTAGAGATAAATGCCACAGAAAACCCTTGTGTGAATCGAAGCCCAGTGTTCGGTCACGACTGGAATCGCACGGAGGCAGCACCGTGCGGGGGCCACAAACCAACACGGACCCGGACCGCAGCGCGTCCCTGCGGCACAGCCCGGCCGAGCGGGGCCGGTGCCGGCACAGCGCGACGCGAGCAGCCCGGCCGAGGCCGCGGGAGCCGCGCACGAGGCGCCGGGCGCCGTCCCCGTCCCTGTTCCCGGTCGGTCTGCCCCGAGCGGCAGCTCCCCGCCGCCGCGGGAGGAGCGGCCGGGCCCTGCCCGCCGGCGGAGCGGGGCCTCGACGCCGGGCCTCACCTCGCTTCCAGGCGTTCAGCGGCGACGCCACCTCGACCCGCTCGGAGATGAAAGCGGCGAGGCTCGAACGGTACAGCGCGGCCCGGACCGTCACGGCCACCAGCACCACCAGCACCAAGGGAGCCGCCATCCTCGCGGGCAGACGCCGGCCGGCGGCCGGCTGTAGTTCGCGGGCGGCGTCGGAGAACCGGGCTCCAAAGCGGCGGCACGGCCGGGAGGACTACACGTCCCAGGAGGCCTCGCGCCGCGCCGCCCCGCCGCTGCCCGGCACGGCCTGAGCGCTACGGCGAGCGCCGTGGGGCGAAATGGTCAGAGCGCGAAGCCGGACGGGGCCGGGGGGGGGGAGGCGTTCCTGCGGCCGGGGCCGCCGGGCCCGGCACCGAGTCCCGGCGCCGCGTTCCCCCGAGGCGCCCGGCTCCAGGTGGCTTTGCCGTCCTTCACCGCGCGGGGCCCGTCCCGGCACCTCACGGGGAAAGGCCTCTCCCGAGAAGGGCTACGAAGCTGGTGAAAGGCCTGGAACACAAGTGCTGTGGGGAGCGGCTGAGGGAGCTGGGGGTGTTTGGTCTGGAGGAGGCTCAGGGCAGACCCCACTGCTCTCTGCAAATACCTGAAAGGAAGGAGTGGGGAGCTGGGGGTCGGCCTCTTCTCGCAGGTAACTAGTGATAGGACTAGAGGGAATGGCCTCAGGTTGCACCAGGGGAAGTTTAGGTTGGAAATGAGACATTTCTTTTCAGAAGGAGCAGTCAGGCACTGGGACAGGTTGCCCAGGGAGGTGGTGGCGTCACCGTCCCTGGGGGTGTTCAAGGAAAGGTTGGACATGGCTTAGGGGGTGACATTGGTGGTAGGGGCATGGTGGGACCGGATGATCTTGGAGGGCTTTTCCAACCTTAATGATCCGATGATTCTATGATCTGTTCAGCTGCTGCCTTTTCAGGGGGCTCCTCAAATGTAGTCCTATCCCCTGCCACAGGGCAATAAATCTGGTCCTCAAACAGTAAGAGGAGCTTCAGCAATCAGCCTGTCATGTGGGACGTCTTCTGCTCTCAGGCTGATGGCATGAAAACATTACATTTTCCATTGCAGTGGTAAAACTGATTTCCTATTAGCACGGGCAGTAGGTGGCCATGGGACTTGATTGGCCCCAGGACTGACCGGACTTGGCACATCCTCTGATCAGTCAAAGTGGATTTGTTCAAGTTAAAGAATTTGTGCAGGCATCTGGCTTCTTACCACAAGCCAGAAATGCTAATTCTTCTCTGTAGTTGCTAACAAATGTCTTCTGTTTTCTGATCAGAAATGCATTTTTTTCAGCATCGATTGCTCTCTAAGTGTCAGTTCTGATCTAGTGTAACAGACAGCAGTTGCCTGAGAGCACTGCTTTGCTGGATAATTGGAGTGTAGTTGTGGGATTAAAGACATATTGCTCTAAGATGCTGGTTTTGCTGGTCTGATCCACACCATATGCTTTCCAGCACCATCTGACTTGGCACAGGAAATTGAAGCTTTGGAGAGATTCAGATAACCTCAGATAGCACCATGATCCAGATGTAAAACCATGCCACTACTGTATTTAAATGAAGTGCAAAAGCCAGCTAAAAAGAAAAGTCAAAAGAGTAATTTGTGACAAATGCAGCAATAATTTCTGGAGCATAAGTTTGCTCAAATGTTTCCCCCATAGGCTATCTTGGGACTAAGCAACAGAATGATGTTCACAATCTAAGTTCACCTGTTTGTAGTGGGTTTACGTGGCAAGGTTTGGTAGCAGGGGGCCATAGGGGGTGGCATCTGTGAGAAGAATCCAGAAGCTGCCCCATGTTAGATAAGGGTCCCGCTGCTGGCCAGAGCCGAGCCAATAAACAATGTTACAGAATCATTTAGGTTGGAAGAGACCTCCAAGATCGCCTACTCCAACCTCTGACCTAACACTAACAAGTCCTCCACTAAACCATATCCCTAAGCTCTACATCTAAACGTCTTTTAAAGACCTCCAGGGATGGTGACTCAACCACTTCCCTGGGCAGCCCATTCAAATGCCTAACGACCCTTTCGGTAAAGAAGTTCTTCCTAAGATCCAGCCTAAACCTCCCCTGGTGCAACTTTAGCCCATTCCCCCTTGTCCTGTCACCAGGCACGTGGGAGAACAGACCAACCTCCACCTCACTACAGCCTCCTTTAAGGTACCTGTAGAGAGCGATAAGGTCGCCCCTGAGCCTCCTCTTCTCCAGGCTAAATAGTCCCAGCTCCCTCAGCCGCTCCTCGTAAGACTTGTTGTTTGTGCCTCTGTGAGAGCATATTTAAGAAAGGGAAAAAACAAAACAAAACAAAAAAACCTGCTGCTACACAACAGCTGGGAGAGAGAGAGAGGAGTGAGAAACAGCCCTGCAGACCCCTTGATCAGTGCAGCAGGAGGTGCTTCATGCACTGGAGCTGAAGTTCCCCTGTGGCCTGTGGAGAGGCCCCTGGTGGAGCAGGCTGTCTCCCTGCAGCCCATGGGTCCCACATGGAGCAGATCTCCATGCTGCAGCCCGTGGAGGAGCCCCCGGTGGAGCAGGTGGATGTGGCCTGGAGGAGGCTGCGGCCCATGGAGAGGAGCCCACGCAGGAGTAGGGAGTCTGGGGGTCACCCCCCCATGGGGGATCCATGCTGGAGCAGTTTGCTCCTGGGCGATGGATGGACCCCATGGTACGGAGCCATGTGGGAGCAGTTCTTGAAGAGCTGCTGCCTGTGGTCAGCCCCTGCAGGCTCAGTTTGGGAAGGACGGCATCCTGTGGGAGAGACCCATGTTGGAGCAGGGACAGGGAGGGACCGAGAAGGGGCGGCGGAGATGAAGTGCTAGGGACTGACCGCAGCCCCCATTCCCCTCTTCCCCTGCACCGCTTGGGGGAGGAGATGGAAGAGGGTGGATGGGGGGAAGGCGTTTTTGGTTTGTTTTCTTTGTTTCTCACTTCTCTAGGTTGTTTGTAATAGGCAATAAACCTTACCGTCTCCGTACTCTGACTCTGTTTCGCCCATCACAAAAATTGTTGAGTGATCTCCCTGTCCTTATCTCAACCCTTGAGCTCTTTGTGTCGTATTTTCTCCCCCTCCTCATATGAGAGGGGGAGTGAGAGCAGCCGTGGTGGATCTCGGCTGCCCACTTGAGTAAAACCACCACAGTGTTCGAGTCCCCTCAAAGCATCAAATGTCTAAGACAAATACAAGTGTTTTAAGTGCCAGAGTGTTAATTTCTGTCTGCAGACTGACACTCATTTGAGGATTAGAACTGGGCCTTTAAGGAGTTGTGATAAGCACACGCATGCTGTGTGTAGCAGCCTTTTGTCTAAGGGTAACTTCTGAATCCACTTTTAGCCAAATGAGACAGAGGAGTAGACCTCTAAAAGTCTTGGTGTCCCTTACAATTTTTATGAAAATCGGAATCCTTGAAGAGGTAAAAGAGACCCAAAATGATATGCCAGTTTTAGAAAAGGCAATAGTTTGAGATCACCTAGCAGTATGTGCTGTGCAGCCAAGCAGTGCTGTGTAGCTCAAAGCCAGTGCAGAGTGGATGGCCGCTTCCCCAGGCAGTGAGGTGGCAGAGAGGGATGATAGCGGAAGCGATAGGGAAGAGGTCTCAAGGGCTATTGGAGACTGATACTGACACCTTAAGTGAGACCTGAAGCAAGAATAAGAATACAAAATAGAAAATTCTGAGAAATCTGGTTTTTCTTGGTTCATACACCATTTTATTTACTTATTTATTTATTCAGTAGAAAGAAACCTCATCTCCTGTTTCCTGGTGTTTACCCCAAACTGATAATATTTTTTTTTTGCAGCGTCTGGGCTTTTTTTTTTATACAGAATTTCTAGATTGGAAGAGACCTCAAGATCATCGAGTCCAACCTCTGACCTAACACTAACAGTCCCCACTAAACCATATCCCTAAGCTCTACATCTAAACGTCTTTTAAAGACCTCCAGGGATGGGGACTCCACCACTTCCCTGGGCAGCGCGTTCCAATGTCTAACAACCCTTTCGGTAAAGAAGTTCTTCCTAAGATCCAACCTAAAATTCCCCTGGCGCAACTTAAGCCCATTCCCCCTCGTCCTGTCACCAGGCACATGGGAGAACAGACCAACCCCCACCTCGCTACAGCCTCCTTTGAGGTACCTGTAGAGAGCGATAAGGTCACCCCTGAGCCTCCTTTTCTCCAGGCTGAACAATCCCAGCTCCCTCAGCCGCTCCTCGTAAGACTTGTTCTCCAGGCCCCTCACCAGCTTCGTCGCTCTTCTCTGAACTCGCTCAAGCACCTCCATGTCCTTCTTGTAGCGAGGGGCCCAAAACTGAACACAGTATTCGAGGTGCGGCCTCACCAGAGCCGAGTACAGGGGGACGATCACCTCCCTAGCCCTGCTGGTCACACTGCTGTGCTGTGCTTTCTTCCTGAAATTCCTTTCAGTGCAAGGGAGTTAGGACTAACACACACAGCAGGCTTGGCGTACTGAAGCATGGGGACAGTTTAACTGTCTGAAGTTTCTGTATCTCCTACCACTGGTAGGTACTGCAGTGTGATGGTGAAGTGATTGCTGGTCCACACAAGCAGTATCAAACTCAGCCCTGAAGGGGGCTTCGTCTCATTGTCTACCCTGAGGCCTCCAAGCTTTTGTTGCCTAATTAAAGTGCAGATCCACATGGAGCCAAAAAGACTCTTGGGAACTACTGTTAGAAGCTTCTTAACTTCATTGGTTGCATTGCCTAAAAGGGGCACCCACACTGATATTTAGGTGATAAATACAACTTGATGATGTTGCAACACAGAAGGACTTTGATAAAACACTCTGATTAAGATTGAGCCAATTCAGGGATGATTCATTTTTGGTTCTGCAAACAGATGCTGCTTTGGGCACCTTTTCTGTGCCCTGCTGAAATTATGCAATGGTCACATTTTGCTGGGTAAACATGCTATTCCTTTTCTAGTGTCAAGCTGAGGATGGTGTCAAGCTGAGGCAGGGGAGCTTTAGGCTAGACATCAGGAAGAGGTTCTTCACTGAGAGGGTGGTCGCACACTGGGACAGGCTCCCCAGGGAAGTGGTCACAGCACCAAGCCTGTCTGAATTTCAGAAGCGTTTGCACACTGCGCTCCGTCACAGGGTCTAAACTTTTGGGTAGACCTGTGCGGTGCCAGGAGTTGGACTCGATGATCCTTATGGGTCCCTTCCAACTTGGGATATCTGTGATTCTATGATTCTATTGTGATTCCTTAGGCACCCTACAGGCCTCCCTTGCCGCTCTTCCAGTCTGAATCAATCTTTTTGTACTCAGGACACTACAAGTATATATATTGCTCTAACTGAGATCTCATCACTGCCCTGTGCAATAGTGTTAATAGTGCAGGGATGCTTCCTATGGCTGTGGGGTCTATACCACCACATCCCCATGTCCCTGAAAGATAATTTTCACCCCATCTTTTATTTTACTAATGATATCATGTTTTGTTTCCTGACAGTCTACCACTCCAGTGCTACAATGTCTTATCTTCTGTTGTTCGTACCAGAGACCTTACAGAGCAATAGCTGCATTGAAGTCATTACTGTTCCCCAGTGGTTTTGGTTCTCTTGTGAAGCCCACTTTTATGTCCTCTATCTATATCTATCTATCTTATATCAGGATCCTTTTTTGATAAAACACCTCAGTTGCTTTCACCTCTTCTACAGAGGTTAGAAGACGCCTGTGAAAAAGAATAAAGTCTGTCTGATCAGCTCTTCTTCTGTGGCTTCAGAGAGAGAAGAGAATGAATTGCACTTCAGATTTCTCTAAGCGCCTTCCTATGCCAGGAACTTCCTGTATATGAAAGACAAATCACTTTGTTGTAAGAAAGGAAATCCGATTTTCTCAGTTTGCAGAAATATATTCCTGGTGCCACTCCAAACATTTTCCAGAGTGAGTTTAAAATGGAAAAAATAATAATAATAATAATAAAAATAAAGAAAAGAGGAAAGCTGTAATTCCTGCCTGATAACTTAAGCCAACTAATCATCTGGTGGAAGCTTGTTATCTGCATGGTGGAGATGTGGGCTTTTTCAGAGAGCCAAAGACTTATTTTAGACATCTCTCCTAGGTGGGGAAGGGCCAAGATGCTTATGGAAACTGAACACCAAACTTCTTGACAGCTGGAGTCAGACAAAATGAATCTAAAAGGTCTGACAAAGAAACACTGTTCAGCTTTTGGGCCTTGTCTAAACAGAGCATTAACAATTCTTGACAGCAGCATCCTAGAAAAACAGGTTGTCTCATCGGCTGGCACTGACTTTGCTGTCATACCACTCAACATACTCAGGGTTGCACCACCCAGGTGCATAGCTGGTTCCCAATGATAACATTGTGATGGACATGGCACTCTTCTGGGAAGGTCACTGGCTAAAATCCCTTGCTGGGCTGCAGAGGTCATTGTTCACGCCAGACTTGCAGAGGTTTATGGTTTAGCAGTTGGATTCACTTCTCATCCTAGCAGGTGCCTTGACAGACTCATCTGCTTTGTGCCTTTCTTGGCAAGCCTGAGGAATGAGTAGAGGGTAAATAAGCAGGAGGCGGAGTGGCTGGCTCATCCCTGGGTCTTATAGACCAGTGGGTATTTTAGGTCATTTGTGATATGATCAGAAGCGCTTCAGGTGTGATGAACTTACAGGTCACTGCTGTAACAGCTCAGAGTACTTCTGTTCCAGCATTTTGGCAGTACTTTACTTGTGCACAGTACTGTTCATTCTGCAGACTTGAGAACTGCCTTTAATGCCCCCTGGGAGAGCAGCTAAGAGCTACATCTGGTCTGTAGCAGTCTGTGCTATGATCAGTAACGTGTGTTGTGCTTAGCAAAGCCCAGACCTGTGTGCTGAGATCCCCACTGTTATGCAAGAGGGCCCACCATCTGGACTAAAGAAAAGGAAAAGCAAAAGTCAGGAGAGGAAAGAATACCTGGGGTGTCTGCAGTGACAAACTGCTAATACAGATTTAAAAATCAATATGATTTCCTTCATTTTTGAGGAAATCAATGAAAGGATTGAGACCAATGAGGTATGATAGATGGAAAAGCCGCTGTTAAAACTAGGTGTGCTTTGTTCTTTGCCCTGTTTAGCAAACAATCAGAATGGGAACAGGAAAATGAGGGAATTCAGAGTGTTCATTAGCTTTTCCTGATAACATTGTTAGGTCTCAATCTGACATACAGTCAGATGGGCAAGAAGTGGAAAGGGATCTGTATGTTACCAAGACTCTTTGCAAACCGGCCCTTGTACAGGTTGCTGCCCTTCCCTGTGTTTCTCTTCTGTTCTTAATCATTTCCAGGATGTGTTGCTAGTTGCAGGAGCAGTGTGTTTTCACCCTTATGGGTGTTACCAGGGTAGTGTACCAGGTGTAGTTCACCTTTTCTGATGGCAGTAACAGGCTGGAGCACAAATGGCCTCAGTGCAGTGGGAAATCACATGTAGGGTGTTTGCTAATGCCAGCAAGGTTTGGATAAATTCTTCATAGTAGTTCCATCTCTTTTCAGCTTTGGGAACAGTCCAGGCAGAAGGAAATCATTAAGTGTTGGGAAAGAGAATTTCAAGTGTTTAAAATTTGTCTGTTTGCTGCAATGGATTGTCTGCAACATTACACTGATGAGGCTGGTGACTCTTGCCAGACACTGGAGCTCTGCCTTCCTGGAGAGGTGTTTCATGGCAAGCTGTGTGAGATGTGGACACATCAGCCATGACCTGTCACAGAGGCAGGGGACAACATGTGAGCTGTAAAGAAAGCTATGTGCTGGAGTGAGCCCAGATCAGCTGGCTCTGCGCTCCTGGGCTGTGTGTCACATCCTCTGTTCTGTGCAGAGCCATTCAAGGCCTTGAGCCTTTCATGCACTGGACTGCATTCGTTGAGTCTATATGACTGCTGCTCCAGAGATGTGTGAATGCAAGATGGATGCACTATAAACAATTACATTTGCACAGAAATCCCAAGAATTAAAGATTTTCTTTTAAAAAACCAGCATAGAGATGCTGAGCCCACAAACCTCACCTGTGTTGTCTCCCTAGCTAGCAAAGATCTTTCTCTGTAGGGGCCTATTTTACATATCAAATCCTTCGTTTAACCTTTGCCTCACTCTTGAAGTCTAGAAGAAGGTAACAGGGACAGACCAGGGCTCCTAAAACAGCAGGGAGAAGTTAAAAAAAAAAAAAAAACAAAAAAAAAAAAAAAAACGTTTCCAGTGGGGAATTTCAGTGTTTCAGTGGGCCAAGGTATCACATTACCAGGATGTTCACACTGTCCAGGCTGAAGGAGTACGGTAATCAGTGGGGAGAAACCCATCTGTGAATGGATTTATTTCTGTCTTCTCTTATTTGCATGGAGATACTGAGTAAGAAATCAGTAAAGACAATAAGAAGCTTTCCAGCAAAATACCACCTCCAGTGCCCACCAATTACTGATGTAACTGCTCATCTGCTCACAGGTCACAGTCCAGGTCATCTGCTCACAGGTCAACAGGTCAGAACCACGCCAATTACTCCTTCAAAGAGCTGATGTTGACAGAAGCCAAACTAAAGAGGCTCAGGCTCTTCAAATTCTCAGACTGCATCCAAAAATAAATGCAACTTAGATTTAGTGATCTATTATTGAAAAAGCTCAATTTGGAACAAGGCTTGGTTAATTTATCATTGTCATAATAGCAACCTGGAGCTGAGACTGACTGAAACACTCAGCATAGAGGGAATAGTCCAAACAAAACTACCACATGTTGTCAGGTGTCCCAGATTTAGACAGAATCTAGTCAAGGACAGCTCAATCCTTTATTTCAAGATCCAAGACAAATCCTCTCTCCTGGCCAGAACTGCCCATTCAGAGAGGAATGAGGAGCTGAGCTGCCTGAAGATAAACGACATCTTGTGGTAATTATAACAAGAAAAAAAAAAAAAAGGAAAAGAAAATTAAAAAAAAAAAAAAAAAAAAAAAAAAAGATTTGAAATGAAATAAAAGGTGTATGAGTCCTGTGGATGTAGGTAAGTGTGGAAGCCAGCAATGAAGCTGTTGGAAAGGGTCTTCAGCAAAGCAAGGGGTCAGTGCAATGCTTGCCCCTTTACCATCACCAGAGGTCCCTCACCCTTACAGCCAGCAGCACTACAGCAGCTGGGCCAATCTTGATTGGAAAGTGACATTTTAAAGAGCTCCCTGGGGCTCGCAAATTTCTTGATTAGCTGTCACTTCAACATTTTTTATGTGACTGCTCTGATTGTTGTATTTAGCTAAGCCCTCAAGCTGTTCATGCTTTCCCAAATAATGGGACCACACGTTTGGATACAACATTATTTTATTCCTGGTGGCAGAATAACCTGGCTAATGAAACAGAAATGAATCATGCTGCTACTGATTCCCTGCCATCTCACTGCTGAGGATAATCACTTTGTCTTGGATGGGAGAGCTGCTGTATTACCACAAGGGTCTGGCCTCCTGCATGACTGTAGTTCACTTTGGCCCTATTCTTTGTGGCTGTGGGAGACACCAAGTGCCCAGTGAGCCAGGATGTTCCTCCTGAAAGCAGTGCATCTGCCCAAGCACCTGCAAGCATGTGCTGTGTCTAGGCTGTATCACAGTGCTTGCCTATTAAACCACATGTGTATTCCTACAGCCTCTCACTGCGTGGTGGATGGGTTGCCCTGGTCAGTCAGCTCCTGAAAGCAGAGTGCTTCTCCTGAAGTTGGCCTGAAGGGAACAGCTGTTGACAGACAGAGGTGGAGGCAAGTAAATGCACGTGATTTCTTCTCATCAGAGGAACTGAATCATGTCACCGAGTTGATGCTTTGCGTTCATTTTCAATGCAAAATGCCTTCTTCCTACACTCTACAAGACCAGTCCTTGTTAGTAAGTGTTTTTGTGAACGTGTGGTGGAGCCAGAGGCTAGATTGCTGTCCACATGCATGTGTTACATGTTGCCAGGCAATTCTGTTAGGCTTCATCATACAGCATGTAGCGGCTTTTGGAAGGATGGCTGGGGTTGGCACTCCTGTGTCAGATCTTGCCTGTCTTTTTGCACTGTGGAAGCTCAATGTTGTTTAAAGCACTAGAGGACAAATTTAGATTCTGTATTCCTAGGGAATAAAGGCAGCAGAAATACAGAATCCACCTTGTTGCATGCAGTTTTAATTACAGTGAAAATATTTCTTTGTCTAAAGCAGTGTGGTCATATATTCTTCCTTCTGACATGTTTTCTGTCCATCTCTGCTGCATAAAGGAAGACAGCAGTGCAGGGAGCAGCCCCCACATGGAAATCCATTCATAGAATCACAGAATGGTTTGGGTTGGAAGGAACCTCAAAGCACATCCAGTTCCAACCCCCTCCCATGGGCAGGGACACCACCCACTAGATCAGGTTGCTCAGGGCCCCATCCAACCTGACCTTGAACACTGCCAGGGATGGGGCATCCACAGCTTCTCTGGGCAACCTGTGCCAGTGCCTCACCAACCTCAGAGTAAAGAATTTCTTCTTAATGTCTGATCTAAACCTACCCTTTTTTAGTTTAAAGCCATTACCCTTGTCCTATCCCTACACCCCCTGACAGAGCCCCTCCCCAGCTTTCCTGCAGCCCCTCTAGGTCCTGGCAGGCTGCTGAAGCCCGGAGCCTTCTCTTCTCCATGCTGAACAACCCCCACCTCCCTCAGACTGATGCTAAGCTGGAACACAGTAAAGGTCTGGATAAATATTTTTCCAGCTAATCCATAGATGTTAAATGATGAAATCAAAAATTTTGAACTCAGGTGTCTTGCAACCTCCTCCAAAAAACACTGACTAAACTTTGAGCCCAAACGCAGCTCAATATTGATCCAAACCAATGTCAAAAAACCAACACTGGCCCCAGGAAGTGCATGTGTTTCACCTCTGTCATTTGGCAACCCTGGATGACATCTAGAAGCACTCCTCATTCAATGCCATGGATTCTGTACATTTTCATTTGGACTGATGAAACACTGTTAGTTTCAGGGAGTTTCCCACAGAAAGTCAGTTCAGGAAAGTGCCACATTGCCATCTGGGGATTTCAGTTCAGATCAAGCCCAACACAAGGAACAAAGCTGGCAACATGGAAAAACAGGTTAAAGGAAAATGAAACCATGGCTCACTTTGCAGTTATATTTCCATGTCCACATTGGAACAGCTGGAGGGGCTACAGTGATGCTGGGAGAGGGAGCAGCGGGACACCTATGGCCAGGTGAAATGGGACTGGTCTCGTGTGAGCTGGAGGTGGGATTGGAAGGCCCAAATATGCCATCCTCATGGCACCGCCTGGAGCAAGGGCTGTAGCTTTCCCTCGCGGTGTGTAGCAGGAGGACAGGTCCACAAGAAAGAGTTTCCAAAATTCTAACAGGGGCTGCACAAGCTCCTGTGCTGCAGAGAGGGGTGAATGGTACCTGAGAACTGTTCCTGTCCCGTGCCTGAAGAGTGGTGCAGGCATGCATTGCAGGGCCAAAAACCTTCTTTTTAGTTGTGTCTGCTCTTCTGAACAGCAATAGGAAATGTGTTGAAGTTACTCTAGGGAACCCTGTATGTTTGAACTGTCCTGTTTCCACCTTCTTCCCCATATGAGATGAGATTTATAGCAAACCCAAATCCTCGGCAGTTCTCAGTAGTGGCAGGCATTGCTCTAGCATAGGAGAAACCAGATCAAGTGCCGGCGTCAGAGGTTTCTCAGTCTAACTATCAAATAGCTTGTTCTCAATGTTAATCCTTTTGACTTGTACTTTTTTTAGATTTAAAGATGTGTGCCTCTTTTTCAGACTTGAAGAAGAGTTAGTGTGTGCCCAAAGCCTATTTTTTTCCACTTCAACAAAGTGGAAAACCCTCTCTCTACAAACCCCACAGCACCTGCTTGCACATGTATTTGTAGAAATTCCCAGGGGCTATATGCGTGTCACAATCCTTAATGTCTTATTTTATGGCTAAGACATGCTTTGCATCTCTCCCACATTACAATACTACCAGACATGAGAAAGCATCAAACGTTCACTTTCAAAGCATCCCAAAGATGCACTTGCAAAGAGACACTTTAACATCTGAATGTTTGCAATGGGAGGCAGTACCAAAGCATTCTACCTGTTTTCTTGTAACTATTTAAAACCTGGCATACAAAAGTATTACAAGATTAATTGCTCCTCTTAGTTACCCTCCTCACAGGGAATGATGCTTCTTATATTGAAATAAACCATTAGTTACCTATTCACTCTGAAGCCCAAGACACAGGCACAGGTGAAGACTCGGGTTTTTGTGTCTCGCTAAAAAATATTCTAGGTCAGACTATTCAAAACACTGATTCCTCTGTATTTGCATACCTATTAGTTTGAAAAAAAAAAAAACATGCTAGAGCAAAAAAAAAAAAAAAAAAAAAGTGCACAGGTGGCTGCCAGGTGCAGAGGATTTGGGTGCACAGATCTGGTTGTCTGTTGAGTCAATGCCTCCTGCAGCTCCTGGGGCTTGGGAGGCATAAGTTAGGCTAAAATACTGATTTCTTCTTGCTCTCTAGTGAACTGAAGTACAACAGACTAAAGCACTAGTCAGAAAAGAGGAAAAACCTTCCATAGAAATGTCTGGAAGGAAAGAAAAAGGCAGTGGTAACATTTCTGGGTTGAAATGTAGGTGGAAACTGAAAACTGCAAGTGATCCCTGGTGTCCAAATAATGAAATATTTTTTGCCTGTGGTTTGCAGTAGAACGGGTTGCTTTGGGGAGAAACAAGCAAAGTGGCAGCTGAACAGTGTAAGGATGAACTCACCACACACTCCTCTGCTCTGCCCCCTTGGTGCTTGCCCAGACACAGACTGCTGCTGTTCAGGGTAGTTTGTCACCTGCAGTGCTCTGCCCACAGCTGCCCCTGTCCCCACCATCTGCCTCATTGCTGTCCTCTCTGAGGACAAGGAGCAATGAAGCCTCTCTGAAGCCACGTTTCCACAGAAATCACCCTTCACTGGAGACATTTTTTAGGAGACCGTTTCCATGCCTCTCTTCTGGAGAAAGGCACTGCCTCTGGCCTGAAAACACACTGACCTCTTCTAGAAAATTCCCCAGGTTAGGCTATGGCTGGGTCAGTCTCTGCCTCTGCCTGTGCCATCCCACCAGCCCCTGATGTCCCAGCTCCTCCGGGCAATGTCACCCCCAGGGCTCTGGGATGCAGGCTGTGCCATATTCCCACACTGCAAGGAGCTCTGGTGGGTTGCATTGGCTGGGATTCCCAGGGTGACTGTGACACCGTTTCCTGTGACAAAGCACACCAAACCCCTTGGCCAGGGCCACAGCCACATGCTCCTGTTTTGTTCCCCCGGTGCAGCTGGGGACATCCCTTCCTTGCTCCAAGGTCACATGGCCCTGCCCCTTGCCCCCGGCCAGATGCTTCCAGGCTTTTAGGGTAAAAAAATAAAAATAAATATCTGCCGTCTTCTAGCCCTGATGCAAGGTGGTCATTACAAGCAAACCAGCTCAGAATAGTGACTGTGGTTGTCTCTCACTTCTCAAAGTGCCCAGGCAAAAGGTGTGGGCAGCAGCATGTCCCATCCGAACCAGGAGGGCAGCAGCATGGGTGACATGGGTCCTCTGAGCAGAGGACTTCCAGCTCCCTCTCCTGGTGCCAGCTGATGCTGAGGCTAGGATCCTTCCTGGGGCTGAGGGTGACACTGCTGCCTGGATGTGGGTGTCCCGGGGTGTCCCCATGGCGCCAGCACAGTAGGGACGCAGTTTCCTGTTATAGGCAGGGGAAGAAAAGGAGGAGACAGCCTTCCCAGGGAGAGGCTGGTCAGGGTGGGATGGTGCCAGCAGGAGGCACTGGAAGATGCTCTGGGCAGCTGGAATGGAGGTGGCTGGTACTCAGACATGCCGGTGACTCCACTGGTGATCTCAGTTCTTCTCCCTCCCCAAGCCTGCACCTGTGGCCATTTGTTGTCACGCACGTGGCCATCCTGATGCATGACTCGCCTGGTGGTGACTCTGCCACCGCTCCAGATGCTCAGCATTGCTGCTGGGTGCTGAGCCTTGTGACCATCTCTCAGGGAAGAGTCACCTCCCCCCTGGCAGTTTTGTCCCATGGGACATGGCACTTTGTAGACTGTACTCATCTGTCCCATGGTGCATGAGTCTCTGCAGAGCACCCAGGGGCAGAGGCCTGGAAGGAAACCTCAGATCCCTTCCCCTTCCCTCGTGCCATCATGCGTGGCCTCACCTCAGCCCTGAGCTGGCCACGTGGTGGGCAGGGGCTGCTCAGCTGCTGCCTCTGGAGAAGGGGTTATTCTGCTGCAGACAAGCCCCTGCCACTAAGCACTGGATAAAGCAAGTTGAGGGGTGGGTCTCTGGCTAGTTTGGGATCTCCCAGTGCCTGAGCTCTGGGGAAGCAATGGGCAATTTCTGACAAACACCTGGAAAGCAGTGTCTCCTGTGAATGATGCAGCTGTGAGCTGCCCTGTAAGATGCTTACGGCAGTGTCTGGCTTGCAGCATTTCTCCTGTTTTCATTCCAGAAAAAGTCCCCTGCCAACTGCATCCTCTTGCACAGGCACACAGCAGTGATCACAGACAGCACCATGCACTAGGACCAGTGCCACACACAGGCTGCAGCACCCGGCCCTGCTCTGCATCCCCCGTCCGGCCACGGCCAACTCCCCCCACCTGAAAGGGAGCCTTACCACCCGAGCACGTCACTGCTTTCAAACTGTGCAGAGCAGAGGCCGAGGAGCCCACCTGGCTCAGTGTGTGCTCACAAAGAGGTCCCGCTGTGACCTAATTCCCCAGTGAGGAGGGCCTGGGGAGGTGCCGTCCCTGTCCCAAACCTGTCTCTCCAGCTCCCCACTGCCCCCGGCTCCACCTGCCTGGCTGGATTGCTGGGGCCAGCTCCTGTCCCCAGGGTGACACCCGTTGTTTTGAGCTGCTCTCCCATCTCTGGCATGCTGCTCTTGCTCAGCAAAGCAGGGAAGGGATGGGCACCTCCCTCCCTAGGGTGTCAGCCAAATTAGCTCATCATCATTCAGATTCATCTTTGTTTCTTCAGATTGCTGGTGGAAAGGGTTGCGATTATGACGCCACCTTTAGCTTCCTGGCCTGTTTAGAGGATGACAGTGCTCCTAAAGATAAGCACATACACGAGTCCTGTCCTCTTTAGCGGCAACTTCTAGCATCAGCACCACTGGTGCCAGCCCCAAATGGAAAGTGCAAGTACTGGAATTAAAATATTTTGGCTTAATGAAGTGTTTTGGAGGCTGAACCAGGCACTTCTAAAACACTTTATCACAACCATAAGCATTGCTTCAGTCCTCCCCACTGTTTTTCTACACCCTCCTTGAAGCATGGGGGAGCAGCGGTCTCTTTGCTGGCTTTACTTTCACACCTGGCCTGCCGATACCCTTGCGCAACCCTCACTGCCCCAGGCAAGGAGGGATTGCAGCCACACTGCAATCATAGCCAGCTCTTGCATCACCTGCACAGTGGCCTTCAGTGGTGGAAGAGCAGGAAGTAAAAAGTTTTTTTATTATTATTATTATTTTTAACAACCTGAGTTACACACACGCAAACATTCAAACTGGAGCAACATGGGTTTTGCAGCAGAAGCAATTCTGCAAGAGCTTTTTATCTAAGTGTGCGATAGTTCAGAGGTGAAGAGGTTTGTAGGCAGAAAACCACAAGTTCTCCAAAACATGCTCTTTCTGGTGTCATTGTCTTCCTTCAGATGAAACCAGGAAAGCTCACTGAAATGAAACTTCTGTGTTTTTCCCACCTGGGAAGAGGGCCTGCAGAGCTGCCTGGGAGGCTGTCGCTTGGACCTGGGAATGCTGATACAGGGTTTGGTGAAAGGTATGGTATGGCTGTGACCCTTCCCAAGAGCCCCCCATGCCTGACTCCATCCCCCTGCTATGGATCAGCCCCTGACAGCCTCCTTGCTTGCTCTCCTTGCTTGGGTGGGCTGGCAGGGGGCATGAGCCCTGCAAACCCTGGCACCAGCCAGCGCTCGGACACTCACCCCTGCCATGGGCCCAGCGCGTCCCCTCCTGCTCCCAACCTCACCCCTACTGTTTGTGAGAGCTAATCTACAGCACTGTGACACGGTGTTTATGAAAGAAGTGATTAACCGTGTGGGCTGAGCCCTGTGGCCCAGCAGATAAAGGAAGGTCTGGTCACCAGGTGTGTTTGTGTCGCTGACCTTGCAAAACCAGCTTCCTCAGCGGCCGAAACTGCGGCTGGAGATGAGGAAGAAATCAGGAGCAGCGGTGCTGGGTTGGTGCGCTGGCTGTCAGGTGAAACACCTCTTCACAACCCCTGTGCACTCTGTGTCAGAGATGCCTGGCAAAGTATTTACCTCCAATCTATGAATAAAGCACACTGGCAACCCCAGCTGACGGAGCCAGCCTCGTGCTACAGGTGTGACTCACTCACGAGACCGACCTGACGGCAGCAGGCAGGCTGGGACCCGCAGCACGTGTCTGGCTCCAGAGCCTCTCACCCGCATGCCCTGAGGACCTCGAGGGCTCTTGGACTTATTCCAAGGCGACTTGTCTACCACATTTCAAAGCCTCCACACCAAGACCCAGCCCTTCTTATCAAACACATTTTCTGCTTTTGTCTCAGTCCTCATTCTTAGGGGGAGGTTTTATTTCTTAATCAGAGGAGCTAATAACCAGAAATCAGCAAATCTCAGGAAGATGCAGAGCTGTGGGATTCCCGTGCCCAGATGGAGCCGCAGGCCCAGGCAGGTGCCGTGGGGCACAGGGCTGCCCCTGCCTCGAGAGCCGCAGCACCAGGTCACCACGTCGTGCGGTGCGGGGTGAGGCTTCTGCCCCTGAGGTACCACTGCCGGGTAGAGCTTTTACAGTGCTGTAAAGTGCTGGAAAACTGCAGGGTTTCCCAGTCGGTGCTGTGAATGGAGCTGAACACCCTGCCCTGGAGAGAAGCCCTGCCTGTGGGCTGTGCAGGCGGTGAGCTGCGAGCTTGCTCTGTGCTGAGCCAGGGAAACGAGGACCCCTCAGAGTGCATCTGTCTGCAAGGGGTGCTCAGCTGCATGCCAGGATGCCCACGCTGCAGCTGGGGACCTGGACTGGTTTTGTCTATATTTAGTGCATTTTTCAGATAACCCTCTTGTGCTATTTTTGGGCTGTGTGCTAACTTATGGCCCCTGCTTGCTCTCGTGCTCTGATGCATCACAGGTTCTGAGTTCTCAGCATTGTCCAATACCAAAATGTTTGGAAGGGGGTTGAAGAGAAGGCAAATGGGCTTTTGGGTCTTTTTACTAGCATAAAAAAAAAAAAAAAAAAAAAAAAAAAAAAAAAAAAAAAA
>CM021784.1:970900-1040494 GCA_011076525.1 Nettapus auritus
CTGGATGCAAAAGGAAAAAATGCAGAAGTTTTTCTGTCAAGAATAAACCAAAATCACCTGCTCAGAGCAAGACTGGAAAAACCCGAGGTGTGAACTTTTGTCTCAGAGCTTTTTAGGGTGAATTGCTCAGCAAGGCTTGCCTGGCTGCACGTGGCCCCAGGCAGACTCAGGGCAGATGCTAAGGTGAGCCTGGGGTGCCAAAATCCACCCTTCCCGTCAGCACCGGGCTTCCTGCAAGGTGCCGAGGGTGTGATGCTGGGACTGCTCGCCTCCCAGCGTGTGCTCCCAGGGATGTTTTACACAGTGCATCCCAGAGAGGAAACATCTGGGTTCTTTGCATTTCCTAGGACTGCTCACAGCAAATCTAAAAATTCCTGCTGGCTCGGCTGCTGGCAGGCTTTCCAGGGCTCTGCGTGTGATAGCATTAGGTGGCAGCAGATGAGGTTTGTCCTTGGGGCAGCGACCTTCCTTCCCTGCAGCAGCAGCACGGGGACCCCACACGGCTGGCACTGAAGTGGATGTCTCGGCACTTGCAGGGATTGCCTCAGCGTGGGTGTTTTGTTGTCTCTGGAGTCTGGCTTGGTTTGGACGCTGAAATGCCTTGGTTGGTGTGATCCAAGCCAAAAGGGTTGTCTCCCATTAGTAAGGAAAATTTCATGGTAGAGTGTTCTTTCTCCAGGCTTTTTCTTGTTGCTCTTTGCCTTCTTTTCCCCCTCCCTTTGCTGTTGCTCCATTTGAGGCAGCAGAGGAGACCCTGCTGTGAATCAGCCTCTGGCAGGACAGAGACTCATAAATGCGGCTGCTGCTAAAGCAAACGGGCAAACAGGAGCTGTGCCATGGGTGTGACACAGGGACAGCCCTGCGGAGCCATCCTGGGCAAGCCTGTGGCAGGTTGGGTCCCTGCCCTGGCTTGGAGGGATGGGGGGCAGAGCGGGGATGCCTCACCAGGCCCTCCTGGGGCGCTAAGCGGGGTCATCCCCACTCCCTTCTCTAGGTGTCTCAGTGCTGGGTTTAGGGTTTTGGTGCACGCTGCGCAGAGAGAGCAGCCTGGGATGCACTTGGCTGATTTAGGTAAAGTGAACTGAAAATTACATTTCCCACTTGTGCTGGAGGCACGCACCTGATGACTTCTCAGAGTATTCTTAGCCCTGCTGAGGAAGGACTGTTTCTGCCGTTTGTCATCAGCATCCCTCCTGCTGCGGGGTATTTATGGGAAGTTTCAAGGAGCCCAGTGTTGTTTGCAGGCGGAGCAGCTGCTGGTGTTGCAGCCTGGAGCTGCCAGTCCTGTGAGGCTGAGGCTGCCGCGGGCTCCTCGTGCACCTCAGGGCTGCGCTGCCATTCCTCTCACCTATTCTTAGCTCCTGGGGTTATTCGCAGGGATGGTGATTCAGGAAGCTAATTATTGTGTAGAGGTTTGAGGGGGGGGGGGGGGGGGAATAACTAAATACATTGTAATTTCCATACTCCTACTTTAATGTGTATTGCTTAATACCCTCCAGCAAGCTCTAAAAGGCTGTGGCTGTTGGGCTTTGTGGGAGGGCTGGGCTGCTTGGGGAACTCCTCTCCCCAAGTGCATGTCCCTTGCAGGCATTCCGCACTTGCTGGCAGTAGCCTGGGATGGGGTTGGTGCACCAAGCTGGAAGCCTGGGATGGGTGGGGGCAGCTGTCCTCGTGGCGGAAGACGAGGGACGTCACCACAGCATGGGTGGCAGGGATGGGGGAGCCCAGCACCAAGGGCAGAGTCCCTCAGTGCTTGGCCTGGAGATGTCTGTGGGGTGTCCTGGGATGGGGAGCAGCAGGGACCAAGCTGGTGTGGGACCCTCCTGCTGTCACAGTGCAGCCGGTCATGGCCAGCCCCAGAGCCTATGACCACATCAGGGCCCAGGAGAGCTGCCCCTCTGTGACAAGGACACGGAGCTGAGGGCTTTGGTGAACTGCAAGGAGGGTCTGGAGGGGACCAAGGACTCTGTGCTGGTCATGCTGGTTGGGAGCTGCTCCCTTCTACAGTGGAGGGGAGGTGAAGAGCCTGATCCTGCCTCTATAATGCAGTGTATGAGCAGTGTAACCTGAGCGTGAGCATTAAAGATCCGCAGGGTGGAGAACCTGCTTCCTGCTCAGGGTGGACTCTGAGAAGTGTCGTGCTGCCCCTTGTTGAGCTGTTGGATGTGGCCGTGTTCCTGCTGCGGTGCGGACAAGGCAAGTTTGCTTCACCCCCAGGGCTGATCTGCCCGCAGAGCCCAGCCCTGGCCGTTGAAGGATGCTCCTCTTGCAGAGGCCCCGAAGCAGGGGCTGCCCCCCCAGAGCTCACCGCGGAGCCCCTGGCTGCTCTCCCCCAAGCGTGGGAAGCCCCCCAGCAGCAGGGGGTTCTCTTGAGGCAGCAGGGGTAGCTGGTGGTGTGTGTACGCTGCCTGGGGCAGGTCCCTTGAAGTGATCCATCTTTTGCTCCTGGGGGAGTTTTCCCTCTTTCCTGCTGCTTTGGCAGCTGCCTGTGAGCCCCCTCCCCTCCATGCAGTGCAGTGGGAGGTGGGCACGGGTCTGTGCTCGGGCCGAATGGCCCCTGCCTTGTTGTGGGGGTGGGATCTGCCAATGGAAGTGTTATCTCAGGGTTTTTAGAAAAAGAAGCTAAATTTGGGGTGGGGTGTCAATTGAAACTAATAGTATCCTCTGTGCCTTGTGCCTTTAGGAAATGAAACTTATCTACGAGTTAGGGTAAGCATCTGTGGAGCACAGACACTTCGGCCCCTGGCTCTCCTGGTGGCAGTCGCAGTGCTTTCGGACCAGTCTCCTGAGAGGCCTGGGGGGATGGGAGGAGGAGCATGTGTCCTGAAGTCTTTGCTGTTGTCCAGTGAAGGCAGCTCTCAGGTTTAAACAATACAAATAAAAGCCAAGAGTTTCTGCTCTCTGTTATGACTGTAATATATCCTGAGCCTGCTGGAGAGGAGTTCCTTGTCCAGGGCATCCCCCTGCTGCAGCCTCTGGTCCCCAGGTTCCCTGCTGAGCTGTGGTGCATGTGCCTGGGGAAAAGAGGCAGGAAGCTCCCATCAAGCCAGGAGCTCTTCCAGCAGACCTCGAGACAGGTGGGGGGCAGCGCCCCTGCCTACCCCAGGCCCCAGGAGCCACGGTCCTGGGAGCCAGCCTGGTCCCAGAGCGGGGAAAGAGTGGCTATGACCAGCAAAGGGGAGAGCCCAGCAAGCATATCAAGCCTCATGTTTTTTTTGTTTGTTTGTTTTTTCCTAATTTTTCTTGGTAGGATGTAATGCTCCAGGAAAAGGGGCTGCCCCAAGAGCTTTGTGGGGAGCGCATGAGTGGATGATGCTCTTGAAGTGCTGTGACTTTGAGGCCAGGGTTTTGGGGATGAGAGCTGCCATGGCTGTGTCTGAAGCCAGAGCAAATGCCTGGGATGTGCCTCAGTGCGCCAAACCCCTCTGCTTGGTACTGTGGGGGGAACACTTCTAGAACAAGTAGTGGAGAATCCTTGATGACTTTATGCCAAGAGATGGCTTGAGCATGCTGTGAGCAAGGCATCCATCCTGAATCTGGCTCGCTCAACCACTGCCACTTCTCGGGTGCTGGTGAAGGGGTGAATCATGGCAGTAGAGATGCAGGATGAACCCAGAGCCTAGGGGAATCCCATCATCCTCAAGGTTTTGTTTTGTTTTTTTTTTTGTTTGTTCGTTTTGTTTTTGGCCTTGTGGAGCAGACATTAGATCTCCTGTGCATCTGCGAGCAAGAAGCCAAAATGCACAGCAATCCCAGAACAAGTAAATACAAGTGTGCCAGAGCTCTGGACCAGGAGCAAGCATCTGGACTCACTGCACATAGCTGCCGGGAGCCTGGCTGGTGCTGCAGGGGCTGGGTTGCATTGGCTACGCGCTGGTACCGAGCCCCCCTCTCTCCCCCCAGAGCTGCCCAGGCACTGCACTAGGTCCCGGCTCTCACCAACCAGCTTGTAGCAAACGTGGACCCCTGTTTACCTCTGAAGCCAGATGCACTGAGGATGTCCTGTCCCCAGCCTGGCAGCTCTGCAGATCCCGTGGATTCACCACCTTCCTCGCAGAGCTGCCAGCTGGGCTTTGCCCTCAGTGTGCCGAGTAGGACTGCGTGCAGTTAGCCTGGTCAGGGCCTCTGCCTTTCCCCACATCCCGCCCTTGGTGGCATTTTAATGCCCTTTTATGTCTCTGGACCAAATGCATTTTCTCTGCACGATTAATACTCTGTGCCTTGTGTCTGCCATCTGTGCGTGGCTTTCCGAAAGCTTTGCAGACATCGATGCAATTGGAGTCCTGACCTCCCCCACGCTGCAGGGGATTTTTCCCCAGTGGTAAAACTGGCACAGTGATGTAGCCTGGTTGGAGAAGAATCTTGCCCACGACACCTACCCAGAGTCCTAGGTCTGCCTCTCAGAGGGACAGCTGCGGGTGCATGCAGCACATGTGGTGAGCGAGCAGTGGCTGTGCTGGAAATGCCCCATTGCCCCTGTCAGGAAGGGGACAGGCACAAGACAGCTGTCCCTGTCCCCCTTGCACTTAGCTGGGTTTCTGCCCCACGATACTGGGCTGTGATCTTGGAGAACCTCACTGGTACAGAAACATGGTCTGGTCTTGGGACGTTGCATGCGGCTGATTTACAAGAGCACCTCTGCAAGTGCACACAGAGAAAATAATAGTGAAAGCTTTCAAAATTACACCGATGTAGAAGAGGTATCAGCACAGAGTTCTCAAGCCTGACTCCAATCAGCACACATTACTAATAGAAAGAAAAATCAAATGAAAGGCTCCCCTGCTGCTTCCCAGCTTCCAGCTGCGTTTTGGTCTGTGAACCATCCTGAACAGCTTCTTGGAGAGCAGCTTGGGGCAGGCAGGGGTGCTGGCACGGCTGGCTGGTTGGCAGTGCTGGTGCTTCTGTCTTCTTCTGAGGTGTGCATTTAGCATCCTGCTAAGAGTGTATTTTAGGGCTCAACCCCTCTTGCACTGCAGCTATCGCCCTGGCTCACGCCAGGTCTTCAGACACAGCATCGTCATCACCCTGTTCCTTGCCTGTCCCACAGAGATTCGTGCCACAGCCTGCATGGGGTGATGGAGGAACTGGTGCTGGCCAGGTTCAGATTTCAGGGAGGGGAGCAGGTCCCAGCCTGACTGCAGGACAGTGCTCGGCGCTGCCCCTGGGATGTGCGGCTGGCCAGGGAGGGGACATGGTGGTGCCATGTGGGGCTGGGGCAGGCCAGGGGCTGTGGGCACCCATCCTGGCACAGCCACATGTAGCACAGTGCTCCGGGACATGGCAGGAACTGGGGCTGGAGCGGCCTTCCTGCTGTCCCCTCCAGCACCACACATCCTACGTGTCCAGTCTGAATGCATTTCTCCTTTTCTTTGGTAGGCCTTTGCACTGAAGCCAAGAGAAGAACCTCATAACTGCACTGCATGCCCTTTAACTCAGCTGAGACTCTGTTAGCAGCAAAGCACCCCTGCCCCAAGGAAGGACCTCCAACGCCGTCAAGCTCCGTGCCCCTCTGCCTCTCCCTGCTTTGAGTCAGGCGTTCAGCAGTAGCTTTATTCCTGTCCTGTCCCATCTGACCACTTCCCACCATGTTCCAGCGTCTCACCAGTCTCTTCTTCAGCGACAGCAGCACACCAGAGGGCCTGGAGGAGCCCAAGCCCATTGTCTCGGAGGAGGAGGAGGAGGATGGATGGCTTATAATCGATCTTGGAGGTGAGAAAAGCAAGGTTTCACCCTGGTTCAGCATAGCTGCTGAAGGGTCTTGTCTTTCCAGCACTGGACAAGCCCTGTCAGGCAGTAACAGACCTTGCCTGGGAGCCTTCCTTTTGCTCTCTCAGGGGAGGTTCCTGCCTTGCCACCAGCAGTGGTGGCACTCCGGGCTGGCAGGTGGTGCTGCCCCCTGGCTCCCGAGCCCCCAGTACTAGAACAGGATCCTCACACAGCCCCAGGTCAGGAGGTGCCCCTGGGTTTCGGTGCAGTCCCACCTGCTGGAGGCTCACTGGGCTGGGGACAGCTGAGCCACAAGCAGGCGGGAGTGACGGGCATGTCCCCTCCACCATCCATGGCTGGTGCCGTGCCCGGTGCCATCAGCCACGTGGCTTGGTCAGGTGCCCATCCCCTTGCAGCCATCTCCAGCTCTGTGCCACACTGGGGTCATCTGAGGCCACCCAGGGGAGCCAATCTCCACTCCAAAAGCTTTTGCAAGGGCTTCTCTTCCCCAAGCATTCCCAGCGCCCTTGCCAGGAGCACTCAGGCAAGGTCCACAGCTGTAATGTGCAAATGGAGCCCCTTGTCTGCTGGGGCTCCTCGCCAGGTCCAGGGATGGCTGGGACCATCCCAGGCCATTTGACAGCAGCCAGGCAGGTCACATTCCTTGTGCCACGAGGGCTTCTCAAGCTCCATTAAGATCTCTGCGTTGCTATTGCAGGGCCTATGACTCAACCAATTGCAATGATCATTTTGTGACCTTTTGCTTGCAAATTGCACAGCGAACTTACACAAACAAGCCTGTCTGCACTGCAGCCTTTGGGTCGCTGCTCCTTGGTGGCTTACAGCTGCTTTTACAGCCTCTGGTGAGTCACAGAGCCCCAGCCCAGGAGACACTGGTGGTCCTGCAGGGGCTGGGGCTTGTCTCCCTCACAGGAATGCCCCTGCCACATGCACCGAGCAGAGCTGATGTGTGTCGTTCATTAGGGATCTGTGCCCCATGCAGTGAGCTGGAAAGGGGACTGGAGCTCAAACATGCCTGGGGCAGGGGACAGGGACACCCTGGTGCCAGCCTGGGGCAGGGGACGGGGACACCCTGGTGCCAGCCTGGGAGCCCTGTGGAGAGCTGGTGGAGGCAGGAGGGTGGTGAGGGCAGCTGTGGAGGAGTCCCACTTCTCTGGGCTCCCTGGTGGCTGTCCTGGGGGTCATAGCAGTGATGTGGGAGGAGATGGGTTGCAAGGAGCTCCCTGCAGCACGGGGCATGCTGTTGCCACTCATCAGGGCCTGCTGGCCTCGGTCCTATTGCCAGCAATGGCCACAGCATGCCCAAAGCGTGCCAGGAGGAACCACAACTTTTCTTCAGCAGAGAAACGCTGGGCTGTGCCATGAATCCCTGGGTGAGAGCCCACAGCTGGCTCGGTGGGGATCCAGGGCTGACTTTGTTACTAAAGGCTCCTGTATTTCTGGTTGTCTTTTTAAATCAAGCAGCCAGGCCCTTGGTGCAGACCCAGATTTTGGAAGGGTGTCTGTATGGACCTGGCACCCCATTACTAATCCCCACAGGCACCACGGCTGCCTAAGCATTCCCCAGCCAGCAAGGGATCGATTTATTTCAGCCCTTTTTTGGAGCCCTGAGTTATGCAAAGCACTTCAAAACCTCAGCCTCTTGGCTCCAGCCCTGATCCTCCACATTACAGTAGTGGCGGGCGAGTGCGTCGCAGCCTGGCGCTCCCCCAGCAGCCTCCAGATCCTTGTACCCCCGGCAGGTCTTTGACCCATGCATTGCAGAATGCGCCCGCCCTCCTGGGAACATTCTGGGTGCATTTCTCAGGGCTTAGAGTTCAGGCTGCAAGTCCCCCAGCAATGTGGGAGCCCTGTAACAGCACTTGTAACATTAGAAGCCACTTTTGGGTGGATGGGGACAGATAAGCACACATGGCTCCATGTTGTGGGAGCACACCTGACCCCAGGGGGAGAAGTGTTCAAGCCAGGCTCTGTCTGCAGGCTGACAAATAATCTGCAGTCTGGCATGTCAGCAGCTATTCATAGCCTCATATCCACTGACCTGCAGAAAGATGCTCTCCTGTCTGCAAGGCTAATTGTGGCCGGCCCTATGCCCTAGGCTGGAGGAGCTGGGACATGTTAGGTGGTGAACGCCTGCCCCATACTTCGTGCTTCATATTTTTTCTAGCCTGTTTGGGCACTGCAAGCTCACATTCACCTCTGATTTCTCTTGTACCATCACCCAGCAGCAGTCAGACATGTCCATACAGACCTGCACTGAGCCCACCCTGAAGAGAATGGTTCCTCTGACCCTGGGATGAGCCTGAAGCGGGTCTGGGTTTCGTGGTGAGCACAGTGCCCTGCTGGGCACAGCCACGGCTCCTCGCATGGGAAAAGCCCTGGCCCCTGTAGCGGGAGGCCAGAGCACGTGGGGGCAGCTCATGCTCAGCTGGCTGAAAATTGGCCCTGGTGGACTGATGTCAAAGCCAAAGTGAAAGCTTTCAGTGAAGAGTTTGTTCCCCAAGAGAAAGGTCTTTTCCAGGAAAAAGGTGTGCGCTGTGTGCGTGTGCACGTGTGTCTGCTTGGTTCCACCCATGCACAGTGCCGTGTGTGTGAAGGTGCACAGCGCAGTACAGCTGGGTGTGAGCACCGCAGTTCAGGTGACCTAAGAAAGCTTGCAGACAAAAGCAATGTGTTTTTCTGGCCAAATTTCTTTCTCCACTTCAAGAAGGAAAAAAATTTCCACTGTAAACCCCAATGGTTGGTAAATCCACCCAGACCGAAACCGTCAATTTGTGCGCTGGGTCAGCGTGAGGGGCCTGGCTGCCCTGCCGAGACTCCCCTGGACCCGCGGCAGTGGCGGTGACGCCATGGGGTGCCTCTTGCACTAACGATGCCCCTTTCTCTCCCCCCTCCCCTCCCCACTGTACATGGTGTGTGTGTGTCCCTGCTGCGCCCCGCATGGCTCCGCACCCCGCTCGCTCCCCAGGCGGTGCCGCTCGCCCCGGCGCACAGCGGCGGGCCGGGGCCTGCGGGTGCTCGGTGAGGCCCTGCCTGGTGCCGCCACCTGCCCCGGCCCACACCCGCAGCCCCGTGCCCGCCCTGCCTGGCCCCTGCTTGATGGACGAGAGTTGGTTTGTCACCCCTCCCCCATGTTTTACTGCAGAGGAGCCCGGCCCCGACGGCGTGGGCAGCAGCCCCATGGAGGACCTGCTCATCGAGCACCCCAGCATGTCTGTCTATGTCACCAGCACCCTCGAGCTGGACGTGGAGGAGCCGCAGGACTCCGCTGCTGGGTGAGTGTGGGGCCAGGGACCAGGGTGGCCACGTGTGCCCCACAGCATTTCAGCCATGCTGCCCAGGGGAGCCAGGTGTGGTGGTTTTAAACTGATGGAGGGTGGATTCAGGTTGGTTATTAGGAAGAAATTTTTCTCGCTGAGGCACTGGTGCAGGTTGCCCAAAGAAGCTGTGGATGCCCCATTGCTGGAGGTATTCAAGGTCAGGTTGTATGGGGCTTTGAGCAACCTGATCTGGTGAAAGATGTTCCTATCCACAGCAGGGCTTGGTCTGGACGATCTCTGAAGGTCAGTTCCAACCCAAACCATCCTGTGATTCTGTGACGTCAGTGTCCCCACGTCCCACCTGGCAGGGTGTCCCAGACAGCTCTGTGCAAGGACAGCAGCCTCTGTGCCCCAAAATACTCTGGAAAAGTGACCTTGATGTGCACTGGGTCCACGTTAAGACATCTGTGGGTGTGGGACCAGCCACGTGAAGCCCTTGCTGTGTGGTTACTGCTGGCACGCACAGCAGTGGCCTCTTCCTCATCTTCTCCTGACGTGTGGCTGTCCACTGAGGATGCTCTGTGTTACCCCACCACCAGTCTGGGGGAGTCTCCTGGACTGGGTTTAAACATGGAGGCTCGCATGTAAATGGCACAAGCAAAGCAGCCTCATCAGAAGAGGATGGTGCCCTTGAGTCCCCCCACTGGTGTCCCTGAGTCCCTGGTTTCCCCACACAGGGGGGTGCTGCAGACCCCTGCCCCCAGCTCTCCTTCTTAGCTTTCTGCTGGCCTGGGCTGTGAGTCCTTTCTCCCTGCCCTACAGTCCAGTGTAAGAGGGGTGTTAAACAGAGATGCCCCAGCCTGCCACCTAACAGATGCAAGCAAAATCTGACCCCACTGCCATCTCCTTTCCCAGCCACCACCCTCCTTTCCCCCTGCCCCTTTCTGGGGCCGCAGCCTCTTTGCAGCGTGAGGAGCTCTGCCTTCTCCCCACAGCACCCGGGAAAGCCCTGACCCACCGTTGAGTCCCGGTACCACTATGCCATGGGTCGCTGCTACCCCCACACTACCTCCAGCACCTCCCCTGTGAGCCCCCCGACGGGGCAGAGAAGTGTCCCCTGGCATTTCAGCCTGCTTATTTACCCAGCCTCACAAGGCAGAATTTGGGGTGATGCTTTGTTTGGCCAGGGCCCATTATCCCTCTTGGACCTTTCCCTTTGTAAAGTTGTCCTGAGGATCTCAGTGCCATCTTGAGAGCTTAAGAGAAACCTCAGTGCTGGAGGGTGAAGAAAGGGGACAAAGAGAGCTAGGAACAGGCAAGGGAACAAATCTGTTTATGAGCGGGATGGACATGAGGGCGCTGTGGGGTGTGCTTGTCTCCTGTCCACCGGGTTTGAGGGTGCTGGTGGCAATACGGCCACCACAGGGCTACAGGCAGGTCTTGCAGGAGGGTGGGTGAGGGCTGGCTGCTGCTGCATGGGTGCAGTGGCTGTGTGGCTGGGGGGGACCAGGCACCACTGGCTGCTGACGGTCCCATCTCTCTGCAGGGAGGTGCCGGAGCCCCGGCTGGAGCGGCACACGCCACACCACACCACGTCCCTGTCGGTGAAGGCTGCCATCCTGGAGAAGGTCAGCCAGGCACGGCGCGTGCAGCGGGCCAAGCAGCTGGCAGAAAAGCCATGGCTCAGCCAGAAGGCACTGCAGCGGCAGGACCGGGCCCGACAGCGCCCAGCCCGCCGGGCCCGACAGCGTGCGGGGAGCTTCCTCCACCAGCCCTGCCAGCGCCACTGCAACTACTGACCTCGCCAGCGGCTGCCCCGCCGCCACAGCACCTCTCGGCGGGGCTTAGCCTCCCTTCAGCACCAGCCCCAGTGCCGCCACTCCGCCTCCCCGCACTCCTCACGTCTCCAGGCCCACGCTGGCATTGCCTCACGCAGCGCGGGCCGGGAGAGCGATGCCGTCCTCTGCCCTGTGCCCATCCGTCCACCAGCGTCTGCATAGGGCAGTGGTGCCCCCTGTGAAATCGCCCCTTTCCAAAATTCATGGAGAAGCCTGTTCTTTGTGTCCTGAAGAGCCTGTGACATCAGTGCCTTTCTTTATGACATCGTACTCCTCCACGTAAACAGACTGTGATGTCACAAGCAGATACCAAGTGGAAGTGCAAAGAGGAACAAAGCAACAAGATTTGGTATTTTTAGGAAAATATCGTCAATGACACTAAATAATGCTTCCTTCCCCATACCTCCATCCCTCCTGGTGTCTCAGACCAGAGCAGAGACGGGACCCTGCAGTCACCGCACGCTGGTGACATTGCTGCTAGGGCCCGATCTTGTCCCTTCTCAGCGTGGCCCCACAGCACAGCACTGCCCTGCTCCAGCCCCAGGCCTGGCAGTGCCTGTGATGCTCTCAGCAGGTGGCCTTGGTGGCTCCAGCACAGGTAAAACCAGCAAACCCCATCCCAGCTGATATTTCTTAATTGTACTTTTACCACAATAATACAAAAACCCCACTGCTGTTCCCAAAAGAAAGCCAGGCAGGTCTCGGTGTTTTGTGTTTTTAAAGACAACATTACAAGAAATCTCAGGAAACAAAGCACTGACCCAGGAGCTGTTTGAGCACCACTGAGGACAGCATGGTCTGCAGGGAACTGGTGTCAGTGTGGGGACGTTGGTGGGGTCACCACAACCTCCAGCCAAGTGTTGGTCCCACCAAGCTGCTGGCCACAAGCAAGCCTCAAGGTTGTGTGCTCCTCCTGGAGCCACTCACCTGCACTGGCTGTACCCACATAACACATTTAGGCGTACACACGGATGTGTACATGTCTGTCTGTTTATATGCACTTGGATGAGGCACTGTTTGAGCCAAGGAACATTGCCTGCCCTGCATCACTCCCTGGAGGAGAGCAGAAAAGGGGACTAGCGCAGCCTCCCTGAGGTGGTGGAAGCACGTTGGAACTAGGGGTGAGAGGATGTGAAATGAGAGCAGCGAGGAGGTCGGGTGTGAGCAAGAGGCCAGGGGAAGAGGCTGAACTGAGGCGAGGATGGAAACGGAGCGGATGTGATACGCAAGCCCATGCAGAGCTGGTACCATGGCCCTGGCTGCGTTGGGAGCAAGACTAGGGCTGGCACTGCCACTGGACTACGGTCACGCAGGGAACTCCCCATCTGTCCCACCAACAATCACATATTTTACGCAACAGGCAAATTCAGTCATTGGCAATGCTGATTTTTAATGCTGCTGCACCCAGGCTACTCCAGGGAGTAAGCACCCCACTGGAGAGTCTGCCCTTCAGCATTGTTAACACCCATAACATCAGTGTCTGAACTGGTTTTAAGTTACTGTGGTAGGTCCAACCTTGGACTGTTGATTTTTTATTATTATTATTTTTTCTAATGAGAGGAAAAAACACCCACAAGCCCTTCTGTAACTAGCAGCCTTCTGGACTGTGACTGAGAAACCTGGACCTCATGGGAAGTGGCTGATGCTGTTTGCCTGCAGAGTGTGTCTTTAGCTCTGATGACACAGTGTTCCCAAAAGCACATAAAGAATGAAAATTTATTTCAAATATCTGTTTTAAACCACACATCAGAACCTCTCAGTTTCAATTCTTCCAGGCCAGTTTCTTGTTCAAGTCCTGTTGGGACGGTGCAGAGGCCTGCAGCGCTCATCACATGCGCATGGCACCGGCTGCCATGCTGCTGAAAAAAGGTGCAGGCGGTGACAGTGGCCGACAAGCCCTGTGCCAGCCACAACGCCAGCCATATCCTGCACTTGCAGCCAGTACATGCTCCGGGACTGGCACCTGCACCACAGTCCCATTTCTAACAGAAACCCCCATTTCAAATTCTGCTTTCTAATTTCAATAAAAGGCACAGTAAAATCTTCCCAGGTAGAAAATGGGCTGTTCTGTTCCACTGCTTTTTCAGCCTTTCTGATAAATCTGGAGGTAGTAGAGCTTATTTTCACAGCCGAGATGAACAAGCTGGGGAGCCCGGTGCTCCCTCAGGCCTTCCACATCCCCCCGCCTCTTGCTGGGCATTGTTGCAGCAGAGCTGTGAGGCTGCGCTGAGCACACCATCGCCTGGCAGACAGGATGTGCAATTTCATTTCTCGGCCAGAGACTGATGACTCCTTGACTTGAGGGGAAAGTTTACATCCTTTGGCTTCCTTGGCTTCACTTTAAATGCCTTCTTATTTCTAAAGTGATCCCTGAGATGAACTGGGAGCATTGCAAACAAACGCTTCCACAAGTGCTGCTGAAGGCAAAAGGGGATGTTCTGAGCACACGGGTGCCTCTGCCCGGAAGGTTCAGAGTGGCAAAGGAGGGCTGGGGCTGAATCCTGGAGCCACACCCCTCATCTCGCTCTTTCCCACAGCTCTGCATTGTGTCCTCTGTGGCCACCAGGCTGTTCCCTGCCCAGGCAATGCCTTCAGAGGAAGAATTTTCTCTCTAGCCCAACTGTACATCAAGAAGTGGACAACCATAGCAATTTCTGCCTCCCAGCTCATATTAACCTGCTGCAAGTTCTGCAAATCTGAGATGCTGCTGCAGAGAGCTCCTGAAACCAGGGCAGGCTACGACACCTTTGCCCCTTCCTCAGCTGAGAGGTGCAAAGGTGCTGGGGCCACCACCCTGGGTGGTGAATCATCCCAGGTGCTCGCAAGCATTGCTCCAGTAAGACAGCCCCGTGCCGACACCATCCTCGGCCTCCTGCTCATGCAGCCCCTGGCAAAGCCCCCGCTGGCTCAGCAGTGCCGGCTGTGCCCTGCTAGTGCCCATCATCTGTTTCAAATAGCTAATGCTGTTACTAAGTCTTATTTTGGGGAAGCGACTCCAAAATATTTTGGTTTCCTTTCATCTTTCTGTGCCAGTCTGAGGCATCTTTCATCATGCTACTCCCAGCCAACACTGGAAAAAAAAAAAAAAGCAGAACTATTATCACACTTGGTATCAAGAGTGTCTTTATGAAGGGTTAATAAATTATTAATAATGTTTTAATGAATAGGTTAATCCAGATTTGTAGCATCCCACAGGTCAATGGAGTGCATTTACTGTGGTGAATAGGCTCCTGTGGTCACCCCTCTGTCGTTTGCACATGTATTAATATCTACTAATCACGTATTAACCCCATACAAAGTGAGTACTGATGTACCCGTCACACATTGTGACCGACACTTCTTATGCTGTGGCAGAGACATGTTTGAACTGTGCTTTGCAGAAGACCTGCGATGCTCCTGTCCTGTACAGTGGTGATCACTACAGCTGGCCTGATACCAAATCTCCTGCCCTAGTATTGTAAGATCAAGGAAAACCCTTTACACTGAGGTTATGAGTCTCCTCAAATCTTAAAACAAATGAAAGGTGCTTAAAAAAAATAACTTTTTTTGCTTGTGCACGTGTACATGTGTAAATATTTTAAAACACAGTGTGGATGTTTGGTAGGTTGTTTTGCGGTTTGGGGTTTTTAGTTCTTTTGCATCCAGTATTTTCAAATTGTGACCAGCTGTGCAATGCTCCCAGTGGGAAGTTGAAGCAAACATGCTGAGGGCTGGCAGGGAGGTGTTGGGCTGTGTCCTGCTTACGCAGTGAGGATGAGCTCTTGGTTTCTTTTTGTTTGTTACTTGTGTAGGAGGAAAATACAGCGTGGACTCAGGGACAAACAAATTGGCTGGGGTCTTTAAAAGTGTGTTTTTTCTGGACTCCTCTGTTCAGATGTGGCATTTGTTTCTGCTGCGAGGCCGTTGGTTACTCATCTGCATGGTCCCGACAGAGCATGTTGAAGCCGTGAGGATGCCGTGGCCCCGGTGGAGGGGGGATTTGGCCATCTGCCACCCGCTGAAGATGCGGGGACTGAGCAGCCCAGGTGGAGGAGCTGCAGCCGCTTCCTCGTGGTGCAAGCATCCCTGAGCATCATCTGCAGTTCCCTTGTGTATGTCCCCACAATTCAAATTGTACTGCTAGGATGCAGCTAGTCCCTCCTTAGGTGTTTTGGCTGTAAGCAACCAGGTGCGACTTTAAGCAGTGTGTAAGAGCCCCCAAGGATTTGGAAGTCAAGCAGCACTGTGCTTTCTGAATTGGCCCCAGCTTGCCTGGCTCCCACTGGTCACTGGGATGAGGCAGCTGGAGTGGGTGAGGCAGCGGGGCAATCACAGAGGAATGCTGGTGTAGGGGAAGGGCAGGACTGCATTTCTTGTTTCACCCTGGAAGCAAGTGGCAAGGCTCCCACAAATGCCAGAAGAGCAGGCGCAGTCCCCTGGAGAAGTGCCACCACTTGATATGAAAGTCGGGTTGCAGCAGGATGCATCCAAACCCGTGTCCCCCCAGCAGCACTGGGGCAGCCCAGCTTCCTGACCCTGCACTGGCAGCCCAGCAGCTCTGGCATCACACAAGCAGGGTGCCTCACCGGCAGCTTGTGGCAGCTGTGACAAAGTCCTGCTATGGAATTTTGGCTCTCGCCAGCACTGGAAGGCTGTGAGGTGGCAGGGCAGAAAGCCCTGGTCACCTGGCATGCTGAAGCACACGCCCACAAATCTGTGTTTCAAAAAACTGTTGTGAAAGCTTGGTCTGGGAAGAAAACAATTCTTTCCATGAGAGCCAGCTTTTCTTTTCTATAATGGAAAATGTTAAACACATTTAGCTCATCCCAAATATCACCACCATGGGAATATTCACTTTACTTCTAGGCGCATTTCTAATGAATACATAATTTTTACCTTTACATCTCATCGATATCACCTCCATTCAGCCCCGCTGGGCAGGAAGAGACACAGATGTCCTGTCATCAGAACAAAAAAAAAAAAAAAGAAGAAAAAAATACTCCAATGAAATTTCACACTTCGATCACACAGCTTTGCAATTGCTCCCATGGAGGCTAAACATCAATTCCAGTGCCCTGCATAAAGTGGAAATTAGGTTTTGGATAAATTTATTGAAAAACAAGTCCCAAAGATTAAACTATTTAATAGCTAGAAAGTGAATACAGTAAGAACTGGCAGGAGACCCCCAGTGGAGGTGGCTGGAGAACGTGGTGCTCAGCCTTCCACCTGCTGCTGTCCCCAATGCAGCTTGGGGATGAGGATTTACAGCAAGAGGCCAGCACCCTTGTGTGGCCGGGGCCGCTGTGCCCCTCTCATCACTAGCCTGGCGAACACAACCCTGCCACTGTTTCCACAGACAGCACAGATGTACCTTGATTTTAGCACTCAGAAGCAGCTGCTGGGAGTGGGAAGAGGATGCCCCCTCCTAGACCTCATCCCCTGGAGCCCCCCCAGGCCTCCTCTTCCCTCTCTGCTACCCCCAGAGACCTGCACCCAGAGCCATCTGGGACACCCAAGGGCCTTAGCTGGGGCTCATCGACCCAGAGCTTGTCTTCTGGGGAAAGCTTTCCTCCTCCACCCACGCCTCTCAGATCTGTTCAGTACTGTTCAGAATCATGAATAATTCCCTGGTGTCTTCAAGGGCTCAGTCCTTGTCCCCTCAGTGTGACCGTGGAAGCTGTGACAGGTTGCCTGACTGGTGCAGCGGAAGTGCTCCCAGCCGCCCAGCGCCCTGGCCCTGGTGGTCGGACTCTGCTTGTGCATGGTGTCTTCCGTGGCCTGGAGCTTCGTGCCATTTGTCCACGCACCAGCAAACAGCTTTTCTGCTTCTGAGAAGAGATCTGTGCCATTAATGACAGCTACTATTCTTACTTTAAAATAAAAAGATGAAAAAGCGAGCAGCTCCATTTAATAACAAAATTCTCCCTTGATGATAGTCCTTTCATTCTTTCTTGCAGGGAGGCAATGTGTGGGGTACCCACTCCACTCTCTCATGTTAACACCCACAGGGCTGCACTAGGGGTGCTGCTCTCCCAGCCCTGTGCCCAGAGTGACCAAAATGCTCTTGTAGGGGGGGATTTGCCATGCACCCCCTTCCAGCCACAGCATGTGAACTTGGAGCATAGAAACACCAATGTGATGCTTCTGCTCCCTGGCAGCTAATGGCAGAACTCCTGCTGCCCCCACCTTTGTAATTCATCACCTCTGATGGGGCAAGAAGATTGTATTCCTTGCAAACAGAGAGGAAAACCAGCAAAGCAAATTCCAGGCTGTAGCTCAAAAATGGGCTGCACAGCCCAGGGGAGCCCAGTGTTTCTCTGCTCTTTCACGTTCACCCATTTGTCCTTGTCAGAGACGATGGAAGCAGCTATGCCCACCTTGCTAAAGCTCATCTTCAGCTCTGTTTCATCACAGTCATGCTTTGGGAAATCTAGGGATGGGAGAACAGCACAAGGCATAATGGTAAAATAGTAATAGTCTTTTATCTTGTATCATAAACGTATCTGTATGGAGCAGTTAAGTATTGCAATATTTTATTTATCTGTATCAACCCTACAATTAGGTATTCTGCTTGTAAAGCTCATCTACACACACTGTACATCTCCATGCTGTATGACTGTATGTGTGCCTTTCACCCTTTTTCATGGTGTGTCATCTTTTTTTTTTAAACAACTGCAGAACTTGAATAAATTTGTGAACTATAGTTAAAAGTCCTATGCAAGAGATGACTGGGAATTACATTTTCGATATTTCTGCATTTCTATGTTGTTTTAAAAGTAGATGCTGGGATTTTCAGAGAAGCCTAACAGAACCGATGCCCTAAAAACCCCACCATTTCAGCTGCTAAATCTCTTAAGTAGCTTTGAAAAGCTCAGCCCCCAGCCCAGTTCCTCACCGGTTTGAGCACGGAGGCTGAGCAGCAGTGGCTGAACAGCCACCAGCGCTTCACCAGGACAGCCGGCATGCTCAACATGCAGCTTTTCCTTCCAAAGGCTCGTCTGAAGTGAAATAGCTGTTTGGGCTAAAAGCTCACCTTAAGCCTTCCCTCAAATGCACTGGAGTACGACTGCTGGCTCCGGTCCCTGCCCAGCCCCATGGCTGCAGGGCCCACGCCGGCCTGGCTGGGGTACGCATGTTGTAGGGGAGCCAGGTGCCCACGCGCTCCAGCAGACAAACACATGGCTGTGACCGGCCCAAGGGTGATCAGGCTCTGTTGAATGCCTTACAACAGTGGGACAACTTCGACAATGTGATTTTGAGAAGGGAAAAAAAGCCCCACATTTTCTACATCACTTATGCTGTAGAACTGAAAACTAGTTTGAAACTCAAAGCTAACAAAATGTGTCCTTTTTTGTGTGTTACGTGTTAAATTGATGTAAGCAAGGTTACTAGAGAAAGGGTGTTTACTTCTTGTAGGACATTGTTTAAACATTTGCCATGTGTCAACAGACTGAAGGACATGACTGCCTGGAATATGTTGTGTAGTGTGCCTGTGTGTGTGTAACCTGGTTTTGGTTGTTAGATTGTAATGCTGTCTTTTTGACTGAAAAAAAAATCTGATATAAAGAAAAAACACAAGAAATAAAAAATTATATATTTAAAGTCTATTTTATGTGTATTGCTCTGAAGACTGAAAGAAAACTTGTTTACAAACTGCTTGCAAGATGCAGAAAGTCTTTGCTTTCAAAATAAGCTTTTATAAGTCAATACCATAACTATTGGAGACAAGTAAATAGAATAAAACTCCCTTGGAGATAAGGATGCACAGGGGAGAGGATGGTACAGACTGAGTCATTTGAGACCATTTTGTTCCTCATTAACAAACCCTAAAACTTGGTAGATGAGTGCAAGGACTAAAGCAGGTGGTAGCTGCCTGGAAAAAAGCGAGTCCTGCATCAGCTGGTCCTGCAAGACCACTTATTTGAGCCAACATTTGCCAGCGTTGGTGCCCAACCATCCCTACGGCATCAGCTGTTCCTTCAAACAAAAATACACAACAGCCTCGTGTGCTCGTGCCACCCTCCCGAAAACTGAGAGGCAGAGAAATGCCTCTAAGACAAGTAATGGCTTGGAATGTTTGACAGATGAGGGGCTGAGAGCTTGCTCAGCCTGGAGAAGGCTACAGAGGGGTCTCATCAACCCGATGGGAGGAGTAGTGGAGATAGAGCCAGACTCTTCTCAGCTCAGTGACAAGATGGGAAGCACAAATGGAAATTAAAAAATAAAATTCACTTAAACATGAAAAAAAGCTTTTTTTACCATGCAGGTGGTTGACCACAGAAGCAGGTTGCCCAGAGGCTGTGGTCTCCATCCATCACCTGATGGGTGAGCAATTGGCTGACGGGCAGGGCTCAAAGGGTTGTGGTAAATGGGGCCACATCAGGCTGGCAGATGGTAACTAGTAGGGTTCCTCAAGGCTCCATTTTAGGGCCAGTCCTCTTCAATGTTTTTAGAAATGATTTGGATGCAGGACTAGAAGGGGTTTGAGCAAATTTACTGACGACACTGAACTTGGAGGAGCTGTAGACTCGGCTGAGGGTGGAAAGGCCTTGCAGAGAGATCTCGACAGATTGGAGAGCTGGGCGATCACCAACCGCATGCAGTTTAACAAGAGCAAGTGCTGGGTCCTGGAATGGGGCAACCCTGGCTATACGTACAGAGTGGGCGACGAGATGCTGGAGAGCAGCTCCACAGAGAGGGATCTGGGGGTTGTGGTTGATGGCAAGCTGAATATGAGCCAGCAGTGTGCCCTGGCAGCCAGGAGGGCCAAACGTATCCTGGGGTACATCAAGCACGGCATTGCTAGTCGGTCAAGGGAAGTGATCGTCCTGCTCTACTCTGCGCTGGTGCGGCCTCACCTCGAGTACTGTGTGCAGTTCTGGGCACCACAGCACAAAAAGGATGTAAAACTGTTGGAGAGTGTACAGAGGAAGGTGACAAAGATGGTGAAGGGCCTAGAGGGGAAGACACACGAGGAGGCTGAGGTCACTGGGCCTGTTCAGCGTGGAGAAGAGGAGGCTGAGGGGAGACCTCATCACAGTCTACAACTTCCTCGCAAGGGAGAGTGGAGGGGCAGGCGCTGATTTCTTTTTAGTGGCCAGTGATAGGACCCACAGGAATGGTGTCAAGATGAGGCAGGGGAGGTTTAGGCTAGACATCAGGAAGGGGTTGTTAACTGAGAGGGTGGTTGCACACTGCAACAGGCTCCCCAGGGAAGTGGTCACAGCACCAAGCCTGGCTGAATTTCAGAAGCATTTGCACACTGTGCTTAGTCACATGGTCTGAACTTTTGGGTAGACCTGTGTGGTGCCAGGAGTTGGACTTGATGATCCTTATGGGTCCCTTCCAACTTGGGATAGTCTATGATTCTATGATCCATGCATGGACACGGATGTGAGCAACCTGCAGCAGCTGTGGTGTGGTGGGGCTGCACTCGCCCAGCTCAGCAGGGTGCTGGACCGCAGCAGAGCGAGGTGGAGGGCTGCTCTGGGGGCTGCTCTGGGGGCTGTGGACTGGCAGCTCCCACCCGCAGCTCCCACCCCCCATGCTGGGAGAAGCACTGCAAGGAATTGTTCAGTTAGGTAGCTAGGATGAAACATGGGTAAAAGAGAGCTTTGATAAACCTTCTTCTGGGAAAATCAAAGTTAGCAGCAGGAGACAAGGCAGAACAGTTCTGGCTGGAGAGACATCAGGAGGTCTTCAGTCCAGCCTCCTGCTCACAGCAGGTTAGGCACCAAATCCAGACCCTCTTGTACAGGGCTTCAATTCTGGAAAATCCCCAAAGACCCCACCAGCTCTCTAGGCCCCAGCCCAGCACCCAGCTGTCCCCAGGGGAATGTCTGGCTACACCCACAGCTCACCTCTTTCCATTTATGCTAGCGGTCTCCCCTCCTTCCCCCAAGCACCTCTCTAAGAGCCTGGCTTCAACTGTTCCAGTACCTGTAGGGCTGAGCAGACCCATCTCCCTCAAGCCCCTCTTTGGCCCAGTGTTCCCAGTCCTTGGCCATCTTGGCCCTCTACTCAGCCCCCTCCAGGTTATCAATAATATTCTTGCATGTGGGGGTGGAAATTGGGTGGTAATACCCCACATCTGGTCTAACAAGTGCCAAGGAAAGGGGCACTGGCTACACTTCTGTTTGGAGCACCAGCTTAAGCCTCCTTGCTGCCCAGGGACAGAGCTCCTCCTGCAGAGCTGCTCCCCAGACAGTCACTGACAAGTTGTCCAGAAAAGGGACACCAATAAAAAACTGAAGCATGCCCTGACCTCGGGTTGTGAACACGACCCTTCAGTTTCATGGAATTTGTCCAGCTCCTCATCCCCCCTACCCTGACCTGACAGGCAATAGCAGCACTGAGGCCAGGCACAGGATGAGGCAGACCCCAGGCCACTGCACACTTAACCCTCACCCCTGACATTTCAGGCAGACTCAGGGGTAGGACATGTGAGAGCAACACCAAGGCATGGCCTTTCCACCTCCAGCAAAGTCTCCAGGATTTCTGAGAGGCTTGCAGTAATTCTGCCACGTCCTTAGCACAAGCTCACCCGTAGAATAAAACCAACTATGTGAGGTGGCCAACTGAAGGCAAGGTTAAGAAATGTGGTGGAGGTTGGAAGCAGTAAAATGGGCACTTCAGAAACTCAAATGTGAGTATGAAATGCATGTATATTATATATAAATATTATAAAAATATATATGAAATCCTACAGGTGTAGATACTTTTTTGGAAACCAACTTCAGACCACCCCCTGCTAAAGATGAGAAGTGTAAGCACTGGGGGGACAGCTGTGGTTTCAGGGACAGCCGAGGCAGAAGCATGCCCACACCAAAGTCGGACTTTACCACACAACAGCCACAGAGCATTCAAACTCTGACAGGGAGGAAGGCAAAAAGTTAGCTTTGCTTCGTGTCCGTTACCTTGTGCACAAATAGGTAATTTCTGCCATTGTAAGAGGCAATACCTGACAACACATATATATTAAAAGGCTGCCTAAATATGGGTATGTAAAAAAATCCCTAAGAACAGAAAAAAAAAGTGTAAATATCTATTTATGCAGAAGGCAAGAAGCAAGCTAGAAAGACTTGCTTCTCAATTTCTCACCATGAGAACTCCCTGGAACAAAAAGGCTGACCTACTTTCTGTAGCAGCACATACAAACAAGTCACCACTGATGGCAGTATAGCTACCCAAATAGACACGCTTCAGGCTACCACATTTCAGAAAGTCTTCAAACCATTTAATACAGTATTTTTCTCAGCTGTGTTTCCTGCTGAGAAGCATTATTCGCAGAGAGAGCTGTCTTCTGAGTGTCCTCAATATGTATTAATTGCACATATCCTGAGGGCTGGAGGGTAGCGTTTGATTTTTTTGTTGTTGTTGCTTTGCAAGAACAGCTGCATTAGTTAATTAATTTGTGGTTAAACAAATTCCTTTCTAAAGCTCCATATAAGGAGTTGCAGGCCTAGAGCTGTAAATAATCCGTTCAATCTTCCCGTTCGGAATGATGCTGTTGTTGTTGCTGCCAATAATAATACAACCCAAAGTATAGGACAGTAACATTTATTTAGAGCATGAGGGATTCCACATTATACAAACCCTTAAATTTATTTTTGTTTCACTGGTCCATTTCTACAACAAATACATCAGATCTACTATATAATAAAATTATTTACACTTCCAAACAAGATTGGGTTTGTTTATAACCCTCTTACTGCTATTCACATACAGTACTTAAACAACAGCACAATACATTATTTTAATACCTAAAAATGACAACCCTGTATTCTAATTTGTTTATGAAAAGTGGAAACAAATAAATTTACAGTTGTCTTCCCTTCCCCTTCCATTTCTTACAAACACGTTAACCTAATGTGCTAACCCTGGACTTCACTTTGTAAATCAGAGGGTTTTAAAAGAACCCATTTTTTATATCTATTTATCTGTTTTTTAGAAAAAAATCATTTATTGGGAACAGTATAATATTAAAATGACTTACTGTACAGAATTTTATTTAAAAAAGAAAAATCACAGCTCAAAATTGCTATTGATAAATTCACACTCATTTACAAGTTTCATGTTTCCATGCAGTAATTTACTTGGATTTTCTTCTTTTTGACTGCATTGCACTGGCACTCGTTTCTGAAATTAAGAGAAGAAAGAAAGCATGGATACTACGTTGATAATCCATTCGTGAGAGCTGCACAGATTGCCCTTTTATGTTCCTAAAATCACACCAGACGGGAAACAGAAATCGACTGAACACCAAGGGACCCTTCATCCTGATCACGGCTATCAGCAAGCAACACAATAACGCAAAGTCCCCACTAGCTTTTGTTACAAACACGCAGATGCAATTTCAGAGTTCTTTGAGTATGAAGTCTTAACGTAATGGCCTTAAAAAAAAGACGTTCTGTATTTTAAACTGTTCTTTAACTTTAGTTCCCCACATGCCACAACTTGCTCAGACGTAACATGGAAGTAAATAAGTCTCCCTGAAACATCCTGTGCAGCTTTGGACACAAACTGCACAAATTACACCCAAGTACAGTACTTGGAGATGGTGTTGTTAGAAAACTTAGAAAAACGTTTTGGAGTCTGCCACAAAGAATCTAGTTTTTTGACTCCTTGGAAAGTCAGATCATTAGTAAACAAGTGTCTTCCGTGTACATGATTCACAAAAAAAAAACAGCTTATGCAGAAAGATACAAAATATATAGTACTTCAGCAGAACAACTAGAAGCACTTACAGAAGCTACAGTGAAACCCGATGACATTTTCAGTGCACTTACCAAGGCACTAAGTTTCCATTTCAAAACAGAAAGAAAAGAGAATTGAGTCAGGATTAAGGGTATTTGCATCTTCAGATTTTTTTTAAATGTGATTTTAAATGTTGGCAATGTATCTTTGGCTCCTCACAATATTTGCTGATACCTAGTAGAGCTGTGTGTATTTCAGAGTCAAAAGGGAAAAAAATCCCCAAACTTCTAAGATTAGAAAAGCAATGGTACAACTCCATGGCTATTAAATGCTGCATTAAAAATAAATAAATAGATAAACTTTTCAAAATTTAACAACCCCGAAGCTACAGTAAACACTGAAACAGCCCTTGCTGGAAAGGTACTCTAACGAGTAAAAATACCAGTACAGTACCAGCCTTCAGAAGTGAAACATCTTAACAGGCACGACTTACAGCCACTGGAGTTCCCTTCGAGCAGTAACACTACTTCTACGTAGCTTGCTCACCAGCAGCATCAGCTGTAGTCATCCCCACTGCTGCCAAAGTCTGTGCTTGACAGCACGAACGGGTCAGCACTCAGCAGCCTCCAGTGGCTGTGCAGCCACGCAGTCCTGAAGCCCCCGCTCCTTTGTGAGCACCATCATCTGCTTCTGCCCCAAACCTGCACCTTGACTCAGGCTGTAATGATGAGGGCTGATTTTCTGTTTGCCCTCTTCTGTTACAACTATCCTTCTGTTCCTTCCCTCCTGATACTTCCCAAGGATTATACATACATGAACTGGTCAAAGTCTGATTTTCTCTCCCTGCTATACCAAAGTTTTTCCTAAATGCCATTTTTATAATCAGCCTCTATTTCAAAAGGTATTTTCTCCCAACCCTGCATTCTCTTTAACACAAATTAGCAAGTTTGTCTGGACAAAGATAGTGTAACCATAGACATCTAGAAGGAGGCTGGGATCGTATTAAATATACACTTTCTTAAGCTATGTTTCACTAATAAATACAAAGAACAGTGTAGGCACAAGTGGCAAACCTCTTCATGCTTCTCACTCTACACCTCACTAATCCTTCGTGCTCAACTCTTCCACAGAAGTGTTCTGGTTTGCTTATTTTCTCTACAGCTTTGAAGTATGCAGTTGCTTGCACAGAGATAAGGTAATAAAAGCCCAGGGTACTACATGATAAATTGAACCTATGCTTTCAAGCAAAACCCTTAGACACCACAGCAGTTTCAGATACATGTTTTAAAAACAATTATTTTAGTTACAGAGGTAAACGAGTAATTCAGAACAAAACCCCTAAGTCAGTTCTGCTATTACTTAAACTTAATATACTTTTACGTTCCCACATTTTCAGAATTTGACATGCCACTGGTTGTCATCTTTAGGTTTATTCATTACAGTACGTGGGGCAGGTCACACATTTCAGATAGCCTCAAACTCAGGAAGTATCACTGAATCCATTTTACATTTGCTTCACATTTTTCAAACTTTTTTTCACAATCATGAAATATAATTTAATTTTACAATACAGATTGATTCTTCTGCATTCTGCACAATCCTGCCACAAGAAGTAAGCAGCACTAAAATTTAATTAAATTCAGCAGCCATAAAACTGCAGAACATATAGGGCTCTTCATATAATCTTTGAGAGTCATTAGACAATTACGTATAGCTGGAAATCTCTCAAACTCTTATAAATACAAAAACTCTTACCAGCAAACTTTAGCATCTTTAATACGGAAAATGGTTGCTGAATTCAACTTGACTTTTATAATAATTTTATATTAATACCTCTTAGTTCTGTACGTTATCTTTAAAATATTGGTCGAATGTTTCCTCTTGACGGTCTCTCTACCCTCTTGCACAACTTTCGTCCATCAGAATTTTTCTGACCCTTAAACATACGGAGCTGACACTGTTAGCTTCAGAAATGCAAAATGGCACCATGGACCATGCATTCTGGTAACGAACATGTCAATCACACAAATGCTGCATACTTTATTAAAGATTGTAACCCGTATAGAAGTAAGGCACGTCAGCAACTGCCAATGCCATGAGTTAATATCTTGAACTTCGGGATTTCACGTGTTTGTGGAAAAAAACAGCTGAGGATCTGTGCACAAGCACACAGCACTCCTCGATGGTTGCAGGCTGCCACCCAGGCAGCATTTTGAGTGTGCCTGAGCACGAGCATTTGGCTTGCAAAAGCTGACCATGCATTTGGGAAGACTTAAGCATTTTTCTCATGTCTTTCAGGCTTGATGAAAAAAATAAAAAGATGCTTTTAAACCCGAGTACAGTCCTTTTAACAACATACTTCTGCCAAGAGAATTCAACTAGGCAAGCTTGCTGAATGCTATGTTGATTAGTACTGCAGAAAACAAGTTCCACAAATTTAACAATAGGAAATCCGTACAAGATTTACTGCCAGTACAGGTTTTGCTAAACACTTTTAACCCAACCTGTGTCTAAAATAATTGAAACTAGAGTTAAAAGCACACAACATTTACAAACTGTAAACCATAGTTATTACTCAGTTACTGAAAGGATTATATTCTGGGAAGTATTTTACTTCCTGCCCTCTCCACAGAAATGATGGCTGTGCATTTTACCTTTTGCAGTGCTGGATGCAGATGCTGGTCTGGAGGACCTCTTGCGCTGTCCATTCTCTACAGTTTCCTGTGAAGCGGCAGAATCCTCTGTTCTTGAATTTCTTCTACTTGGAGTTTTAGACTTTTCACAATTCTCTTTTGTCTCATTACTAATAAAGTGGGACAAAATATTTCTGATGAAGTGTAAGAAGGATTACGTTTTTCTATGCAACTCAGACAAGCTGAAGGATGGACCGACACAGGTACCAGTTCCGGACTATTAGCACTGAAGATATGAAATGCTAGAGATACCGGAAGTTTTATCAGATGAAGAATGACCTGAGTAAGCCAGAGTATAGTCCATTTCTATTAAAAATTATCAGAGGATACAGAATTGAGAAGTCCTCAAAGAGAATATTTTCAACATTAGAAGACCAAGAAATTAGATGCATTATAAATTGTCTGCTCTGTTTTCCACAGGTGCCACCATTACTGAAGTCTAGGAAAAGCAAACAAGTTACATTAGAGACTGCTATGATATGGGAATACAGAATTGAAATTGCAGATGAACATAAAGAGGAATTATGAACGCTTAGGCAAGTATGCCAGCTCTTGTTTTCACTACAGAGACTCAGTTAACTGATCTATATGATTTCTTCACACAATAAAAAGCTTATGGTTTACTTAAAAATTTCTTCAAGCTTTACAGTGAACTTCTGTTATAAAAAAAAATAGTTTTAGGTAGTGTGGAAATCAGGTTTCTTGTCACCAGTACAATAAATGGAGTGTTACATGTTGTAATTAAACTCCTCTTTTATTTTGTTACTATTAGCCCTGTAAACTCACCCTGAGGCTTGAGGGTTTTCTATTTAGTGTGTTTATGCCATACAATTTCTGATGGCTAAGTAGTTTCTGAACGTTAAGCTAAACGTATCTCCTGTGGATTCAAAAATAATTAAATAATTCCACTGAAAATCAAAAAGGAGAAAGAAAACTCATTCTATGACCTTTGGCTGAAACTTGCAAGATTTCATGAAAGGATGCCTTAATCAGAGAACTGATGGGAAAACACACAAAGCAGACCTGTGCATTAGAGGTTCTACTACAGTGTCAGTATTTCAGAGGAAGTCCTACTTTAAGAGAAAAGAAACTACTACAAATACTTGCAGTTTTAAGCAACAGTTATCTGAAATAAAACACACTTTGTCAATAATAAGGAAAGACAGTCACACATTCTCAAAAGCAAGGGATAATAGAGTAAAGCTGAATATGGAAGCACATGAATTGTCTCAGACACAAAACAAATACTGAAGTCAATTTCCCTACTAGTCAGTACTACGGGTAGTCTACAAACTGAACCAACCAGGTGACAAACTGGTCTTCCAGAAAGTAACCTGGACAGCAGAAACAACAGCCACCTACTTCAGAGGAGATCTGGAGGACTGAGTAAGTAAGTGGGCATCATCAGCTGAAGTTTAGTTATTATGGATAATTGTTGAAGAGTTAAAATGAGTGTCCTTAATTTTGGATTGTTTCATAGGGACCAACAGAACTCTACTCTGATTTTACTCAAGTTGGCCCAAGTAAAAATATTTCTGGTGTTTTGTATGCTGCAAGGCTCCTCTGAGGTTTGTATTGTTTACCATTTCACCCTGGGAACTTAAAGCTGACTGCTGTGAATATGAGACATCACTACATCTTTAGTTCGCCTGAAAACTTTCGTTCTTTTCCAGTCTTGCTCAGAAAGACACCAATCCAGAAAAATCCAAACAGAAGGGTACTTGGGATCATTTGATGTGCACAATGACAGTTCATTTGGACAATCCCCTCATCTGCCAAGAGTCTCACCTTCAGCTTTTTAGAAAAATTCTACCCTAAAAAAAACTTGTCAGAATTTTAGTACATCTTCAATACAACTATCGAAAGATCCCAACCCATGTGAAGGTAAATATATTTACATATTCAATTCAGAGTCTTTCCTGATCTGAGAAAGTAAATTGCATTACCTCCCTTCCAAAAGAAGCCACTGCCTTATTTCCTGATGAACGAATGAATTAAATTACACCATTTACCCTGACTTACGGGATCACCTCAGACTGATAAGGGTCGCATCAAAAACATGGCCAGTTGTGCCAGCAGTTACCAAAACACCTTACAAAGATCTGTCATTATCGCTGCCTTGAGTGAGTGTAAGAGCTTGGTGGTTTTAGGATGTAACAGAAATAGATCTTGAAAACAGAATTTTCTTTAGACAGAACACAGTTGTTTGAAATTTATTCTTTTAATTAGTGAATGTCTTAAAAAGGACAAGATGAAGATTCTACCAGGCTTTCCTACCAGGTTTCAACAAAGTGTCAAAAATCAAACACAGAGGAATTCTTCAGAAAGCAATAACTAAAGCACATATAAATTATAAGAAGAAGGAAAAAAAAAAAAAAAAAAAAAAAAAAACAACTTCAGAAAGGCCTACTTTCAGAAAATAAAAATTCACATGACAGCTATTCTGTAGGCTTTGGGGATTGCACTTTAGATTTGTTTTCAGAAAATATCAAATGCCATAACCATCAAGACCCTTCCGGGATGTGAAACACTCAGGTCTGAAAGGATATGAGGAAATACTGCTCAAATCATGAAGACAGATTTGGGAAATATATTCTGTATTTCGGCAACGTTTTGAAATAGTCAACTAGCCCAATTCTTCAGCATGAAAGAAAGGGTATCGCCAGGAAAGTGACAACACATCGGAGAAGAATTTTTTAAGTTGTGAAATTGAAGCAAAGAGAAAAGGACTTCCTTGCATGAAAGCTGTATCTATTCTGAATCTATATAAACTATCTCCTTACCTTTGACCAGCAACTACAGGAGCATTTGTTTCAAGTTCTACAAGAGAAAAAGATAATTTTTAGGTCTGCTGTAGAATTACATACTTGCTGACAAGGCATGACTATCTCAAAGTTGTCTCACTACGTGTTAACATCTGATGAATAAGCTTCCCTCATCTACTGTTACTCTCAAAGCAAATCAAACTCACATATCAAATGAAGTGCGACATCAGGCAGTGCTCTCTCTGATTTTGGCCTGCACCAGCTATGACAAAGAAAAGTTAAAAGAAACCCTGCAGAAGGAAACTACAGAGAAACTTTCCAACAAGGGCTACAGTCCTCTCCCTTTTTAAATTTCTATTTTAGTCAGCTTATTCCTTCTAGAGCTTCTACATTTAATTAACTTTAAACCTTAAAAGTACTGATCAGAATCTATCATACATGTAAAATTGTACTGTAACACAATTTCTCTCCTAGTGATTTCACTAGGAAATCAGGTTTCCTTTGAGTCTTCACCACAATAAACAACACTGATTTACATCACATAAGATTTCTCATCTTTTTTTTTTTATTGTCCACCTTTTAGTTATCCCCATATGTACCAGACACTTTGTTCAAATGGAGTACCTATACCTAAATGCAGTACCTCATGTGAGAAACTGCCGCTGACTTAGGGATTATCAGTAAAATGTAATATCTTAATTCACTGTTAGTTTATCACATTACCTATACTGGACTTTATCTCACCCTTAAATACCCCACAGTGTTCAGGACAGTGATGCATAAAACTGTGGCTTTGCCTTTAGGAGCAATTTAGTACTCCAAGTTTGCTATAATGCACACAAGGAACAAAACTGTAAACAGAGTAAGAAGGCCTAATGCTAGTCCTGTTATGATAAACAGCTCCTTATGATTTGTATTGTTGGAACATCAGACTCTTCATTGTAAGTGTATATATTACCATGTCAAAAAAACTGTCTCAGTGACCAAAGAAAAACAGACTAAGTAACATATAGGAAGAGTTATTTTTCTTCCTACTTAAAACTTGAATGGACAGAACACCTAATAACAAAAATCGGTAACACCAGTGCTTTTTTCCCTGATAGGACTACATAAGCCCTTGTGCAGAGACAGATGTAACCCTAGCAGGGTGCATGAACATCTTTAAAATGAAGTTTTATGAAAGTAACGTAGTACAATTTTTACTTTCTTCAAGCTTCAATTCTCATCGTACTACATAAAGCAAATTGATGAAAGTGCCACTTTTCATGTTCATGTCTGTGTCTATCCACTTTCCTTACTCATCTTATAGACTGCTTTTTAAAAACACCACAGAATTGATGTGCATGATAATACATGGCAACAACAAAACGTCATCTGTCATGGCTCAATCCTTGAAACACTGCAGAGTTCATTAAAAGCTTTGAACAGAGAGGAAAAAAAAAAAAAAAAAGAGTTAGAACTCCAAAAATTTTGTTCCTACCATGGCTTTGGGAAATATTTTCAGAAGTGTCCCACATCACAGAAAACTCCTATTTGCTCTTAAAAACTTCAAAACTCAAACACACCAAATGCATCATTACAAATCCAGTCCCCCAAGCTTTTTTCTTTCACTTTATTAATTCCCCTAACTGAAGCTCCAGCAAAGGCTTTGGAGATTTCTAAAGTGCAACATATCTAACAGAAAAATAAACACAACAACAACAACAAAAAACCACCACCAATCTACAAAGTATGTTCATGATCAATAAAAATATTCATGATTTACCATTTTGAGGTAGAAACATAATGAGCTTAGTTCACCTAAATTCTGCTTTTCCAAAGTAAGATTTACCTGTTCTTTGAACAGTACTTTCTGATGTTGCAACTGAACCTTTTTTCTGCGTTAAATGTTGAGAGGATGCTAGAATAGAAGTGGAGGGAAAAAGCATTATTTTCAAAGAGAATCTCTTTTTTTTTTTTATCATGCAATTGGGCTGCTTTTACAAAATTCTGTATCTTCCAATTTACTGCATTTTTACATTTATAGATGCAATTTTTTTAACCCACCCACTACTCCCTCCCACCCTAACACCTCTCCCTTTTTAAAAACAAATAAAGGAAACAAAACACACACACAAAAACCCTTTAGCAAAGCTACTCCAAGCAAGTTTTCCCAAAGTAGAATAAGTGATGAAGTATCAAATAAAGCATATTTTTAAAGGTAATGTTTTTTCACTAGACACAGAAACTAAAGAAAGACCTAGAAACTAAATAGTTTTGTCTTTCTCTCAGCTTAATGCTCATTTCAAAAGAAGTCTTGAGGAAAAATAGCATCTTTGTTAATTTCAATTCATACCCTCACTCACTCAAACTGCATGAGAGCAAAATGTGCTCCAGATGCTCCCATGACAAGCTCTGTCAATAAGATAAAGTGACTTTTAATGTGCTTTTTTAGGTCGCCAAGTTAAAAATAAGATAGGAAAATCAATTCCTGTTAGACAAATGCCTTTCAGTTTTCCCTTAGGTGTGATAATGAACTTATGAAGAGCATGGAGATGTAAAGTTAAAGGTTTCCATTTAAATAAGGAATATTCACTTTGATTTGTAAAAACACAAGTACATTCAGATGCTTACATCGTTGTCCTTCACTAGTTGATACCACCTCCCAAATCTAGAGAGAATGTACACACCGTTACTTTGCAACCAGAATATTCCAGACTGGAAACAGATTGCTTCACACTTAAGAATAACGTATCCATACTCTTGACGTTGAAGCTAGATACATTTTCTGATTTTTTTCTTACACAATAAGTCAAGCAGCAAGAGCATTTGAGAAGTGCTATCAATGCTTGCTGTTTTAAGACTGCTTTACAGTCCCATGTCAGGCTTCTCCTGTCAATGACTGTTTCTCCTAACAAAAGAGGATTCCTTCTGTGAAACTCAAACATCTAATAAAAACATCTAATACCATACAGCTAAGATGTATGTATCCACAGCTAAGACATCTATCCACAGGGAAATGGAAATTCACACTCGAGCTGAAGCTCTCGATTCTACTGATTTAGGTGGATTTTAACTTCTATGATTTTATCTTCTCAAAGATAAAATTCACGCCTAAATTCAAGATATGAAACACAATGGATATTCAAATAGCCTGATTCAAGAATGATAGCTTATTTCCATACCATTTTCAAGAGATTAAAACCAGCCTCAATAAATAGCAGCGATGTCACAAATAAAGTTTGCCAGATGCTTGAATTAAAACCGTAAGGAAACAGGTCAGATATGAGGGGTATTTTATGTTACTGGATGCGACTTACTCATAATTCCATTTTCAAATCTCTCTCTGAAATGAACATTTTAATTTTTCCCTGGACATAAGGTGTGGGTTTTTTTCTTTTGTTTTCCCCTGGAGTAGCTCAGCTATTTCCCTAGAAGGTTAAGGTCCCCAGAGTGGGAACTAGAATTACTGAAATTAATACACAGTATCAGCATTTAGTCAATATATTTAAATATTACAAACATAAAAGGTCTCTGGGAAGACTAAAGCAGAAAAAGCCATCTACCAGTTTAAAAGATGCCTTAAGTATTACTTCTGTCATTGCTGATACATCCAATTTTGCCTCCCCACTTCTAAAAGTTATGTGAAGTCACTCTTCTGTTATTGCATCATACGTTCACATCAAACACCATATCTAAGCAGTAAATGAAAATTAAGATAAACATCTGAAATACGATTCTTGGGGAAATACAAGCCTGTGTATCTCTCAGATATTAAGAACAAAAAGCAGCGGTCAGCTTATAGCATCCATATTATTGCACTCAAGGAAAAAGGCACGCAAGCGATTTATGAAAGCAATCTAATGTCTTTCATTTAAGCAGGTCAGCAGTGAACTTACCTGTATTTTGTAGCAGTTCCTGATGTGATCCTGTTTTCTCCTCCACCAAACCAACCCCAGTTTGCTCAGCTGGTAAGCCGCTGTGGTTACTACCATTAGTGCATGGTGTTGCAGGTGCAAGCTCTGGGATTACTGGAGTGGTTACAGCTGACAGTGCACTTGTAGGAGGAGTGCTTGTTGATAAGCTTGGAGATACAGAAGCAGAAACAGCAGCAGCGCTAACACTCACATTGCCAGGACCAGAAGTGCTCTGTTTTGTAAGACTGGGTGCTGGAGGGGTCACAGTTTTATTGTCTAATTCTGCTGGTGACTGCTCTGTTGCCAAACTGTTTGGGACTGACATTTCTGGTCCCTGACCTTCTACGTCTCCATCCAAAGCATACTGGTCTTCCCCCTTCTCAAGGGAGCCCGTGACTTTTTTGCATGCTTTTGTAAGTAAGAGTTGACCGATCTTGTCTACTTTTCCCTTTCCCTTACTTGATGAAACAGGACTTCGTCTGTTCCCAGATCCCGGACTGCTTGTAAGAAGAGGTGAAACAACAGGTCCAGACTGTGTCACTGTAACAGAGCACTGGTCACTCGCTCCATTGCTTTGAGAAGCTGCCTCCTCAGGGCTGAAGTCTTTCGCTGGCTGGGCAGGAAGATGTGAAGAAACATTTGAAGAAGTTGTAGCAGAAGGCAGCTGAGCAGGAGGTGCCAAGGGATTTAGAACCAGTGGCCTGCTCGTGGGAATACTAGGAGCGGGGCTGCTAGAGGACGTGCTAGGAGGTGCGGGAGCAGAGGAGAACTTTATATTCTGTGGTATATGTAAGGGACCCACAACAGCAACTGACTGAGGCATTAGGCTAGAGTTAGATGTCATTGGTGCTGTGGGAATCGTGCTTGGCTGAGAGCCTTTCATAACCTGAATTATTGATGATGAGTTTATAAAAACGGGTGTAATGAACTGTGGACGAGCATTAGACTGAGCTGCCGACTGTCCCTCAGAAACCATAACTTTGTTGCCTACATTAGGCATTGTGACAACAGTAGACACCAACGCAGGTTGCAAGTGAGATGGCAATGATGCCGATGTATTAGCAGAAGATGTAATAGGGTTTGAAGTTACAAAAACTGTTATCTGGTTGGGTGGTAAAGGACCTGAAATAGAAGAAGAGCTGACAGGCCTCTGCATTACTGAAGGAACGCTCTGTGTAACATTTGAGTTTATTTCTCCCAGTTCCTGATGCCCTGGATTTGAACAGGACTCGTTATTTTGAGGCAAGCTAAGTGAATTTGATGGCTCTTTGCTAGAGGATGTATCTTGCAGTGGAGGAATGACAGCTATCTTTTTTAGGTCCTCCACAGTGGTGACTATTGGTGCCATTTCAAGACCAGTCAGCCCAGGGGGCTTAATGGTTACATTAGGAGCTCCAGAATTATCAAGAAGTTGACTTAAAGAAGTTGGTGCTTCCCTCATAGCTGGAGATACCATAGTTTTACTCTCCTCCAGAACTGGAAGCTTACCTATGTCTAAGGCCTGCCCATCTTTTTTTGACTGTTCCTCTGGAACCAATGTTTTTATTTCTGGAGTAGGGATAGCTTTTAGTTCAATATTGGGCTGGTCTTTGTTACCTTGGACACCTTGTGCGCTTTGGCATTCATTATCTTGAGGAACACTAAGGCTCTCTTTACTGTCTTCAGCAACAGCAGATACAGAAACTGTGGGATTCTGATTACTTAGAATGTTATTATTTTGAAAACTTGTTGTCACCGGTGTTGGCAAAGAAGTGGGACCAACCATCATATTTCTTTGCATATCTATGTTCTGCAAGAGAGATGGATTCTGCTGAGTATTCAATGATAATTTAGCTGCTTTTGAGTTTTGTCTGCCAGGGCTTGGTGTTGTTTTCCTGCTGGATCCAGGACTGGACCTTCGACTATTGCTTGGACTTGCTCTCTTTGTTCCTCCAGTGTTGGTTTGTTTTCCTGAATTAATGACCACACCTTCCAATTTGTGTGACTGTGGAGCAGCAAAACTAGACTGATTGTTAATGGTGAGATTTGATGGGGCTTGTCCAATGGCCTTCAAAGTAGTTGGGTTAAGACCTTGCTGATCAAATCCTCTGTTGAGATTAGGCCTGGGAGGTAAAGGAATATTAATCTGGGGAGGGAAAAGACCAGCTATAGAAGCATTGAGTCTCTCTGGAGACAGGCTTATTTCAGAGGGTTCCGTGCTAGGTGGACGGTTATTAGGAGTCTGAGGATAATAAGGCCTTGGGCTTGCTCTATTTGGGGTTTTAGGCCTTGAAGTTTGTGATGGGGTGGCAACATTTGGAAAATGGTGTGTAAGCGTGCCAGGCAGAGAATTAGACTGTTGTTGAGGACTTGCACCTTGGGCAGCTGAAAGTGTGGATGGTCCAGGTTTGGGTCCCGTCATCATTAATTGGTTCTGTGAAACTACTAAATGAGATGTCAAATTATTCTGAGCTCCTGATGCTGGGGGGACTTCAGTTCCACCTCCTTCTGGAGCAGAAGACACTGATGAAACCTCCCCCAGAGGTGAGCTGGAAGGATTCTGTACGTTATCTTGATAAACCATTTTTCTTGCATTGTTTCCCAGAGAAGGATTGCCTGGCAAGGAAATTCTCTGTTTATCAGGAGATGGAGGCACTGATCCAGGACCTTGTAGATTAACCATTACTGGCATGTTACTACTCTGCTGCATTGGCATTCGTTGAGCATCTGGATTCAGAGGTCCTCGAGGTGGGTGAACTTGTGGCACAGGAAGCCTGACTGATTTAGGATCCTGCTGCATCATAAGCATCATCATCATTTGCTGCTGTTGCTGTGGTGTTTGTGGTGGTGCCTGGGCTTGCTGTGGTGGTGGCTGTGGTGGCTGCTGCTGCTGTGGCTGTGGCTGCTGTGTATGTGGCATGAGTTGAGGTGGCATCTGCTGAAGTGGTCTTTGTTCCACTGGCTGAGAAGGATATCCTAAGAAGATACAGTGACACTCATCAAAACACAGAGACTGAAAACATTTTTACTTAATTTATGAATGACCTGTATAACACTGAATTTGAGAACTCTCAACTTCTACCAGCTACTAGCTATTATTCTGGATTCCTGCCACCTCAAACAGTCTCTACAACTGTCCACAGGCTTATTTTCAATTAAAAAGGTAGAGCTGGACTTCCACAAATCACTTATCCTTAAAGCAAACCTAAACGTTTGACAGCCACTGTGGAACATGAACTAGCAAGCTTGTTACATGTCTGACTGCTCCTAGTGTACAAAGTAGACTCTACCTAGTATCACTGAGCCAAAAATGCTGCTAAAAATAACCCACGTGGCTTATAACATGAAATTCCTGAGGACTTTGCATTTAATCCTTCTTATGTATAAAGCATAATTCCAATTGTAACCTTCATTTCTTAATTCTGAAAAATCAGCTATTAGCTAACGCTCAGGTTTTAAGGCACCAGTCCGTACTACTGCTGGATGCACAGGAATCTATCAATTACGATACTGCTATATAATTCTGCAGAGTTCATCATGATACCTGCAGAATGATACATGAGAACACGGCCATCTATTCATATTGAGCTACTTCAGAGAGCACACTTAAACAATGGCATCATTTATTTACTAAGAGGAAAAAAAAAAAAGCTTTGGACTTGAATGTGTGAAAAAGCAAAAAAAAAAAAAAAAAACTGTCACAAAGATCAGTAAAATATCTGTTGTAGTTACAACATTCAAATAACACACATAAAAATCCTACTACCTGGAGGCCTACTTGCGAAGTCTGAAAGTTTAGGGGCTGAGTTATCTACATTCATTCCTTGATCTCCAGACATTGACGACTGATCGCTCTCTTCCAGGCCACCTGGACGAGGTTCTGAAGAGCTGAAAGAAACATAATTGCCACTTAGATACAGCCTTAACATCAGTGTTTGAATTCTGCTTTTATTATTGTCTTGGCGCTTCTGAACAGACCTGCAAGCAACTCATGGAAATACATCAATGCTTCAGGTATAGCATGACAAACGTAAGCACATGGTTGAGGTCTGCCAACAGTCATTCCTATGCCTTACGTACTACTCAAGAAACAGCAAGATGCCTGTTGCTCTATTCATCCAAGCATTTGTTTGTTTCTTTCTATAGTTAAACTCAAATTCAAGGTAGAAAGAAAGAAAATAGGCAAGGGATACTCCAAATTATATATAAATAGGCTTCCTGCTGGATCTAAATAGGCTTCCCTCGCATACTGCCATCACATCTCTATTAATAAACATCAGGAGTAGATACATAGTGTTTTATTTCACTGGTATCACCACATACCAGAGGTGACTAGCTCAGGGTATTGGCGACCTCTATTGATGTCACAGCACAAACGTATTGACATATCAGATGTTCAAAGTCAGCTGGCAGAGCTTTCTAGGATGCTGAGGCTCTAGAACTTATGCTCCAGGATTTAAAATTGTTGAGATTCAATGCGCAATACTTCTACTCAATCAGGACAGCTTTTGCAGGCTTAGGAATAAACCACTTTTTATAGCTATCAATACATATCGTCAGAGAATGCAAGATAAAGAGGGATGAAGAGTAGAAGACCATAACTGCTTATCTGCTTCATGACTACACCGAGGCTGTAGGGAGATCTATGTAATAAAAGCTCCAAGTTAAAATTAAAGATATCAAAATACGTCCACTGCTTACAAGGAGAGGCAGAACTACGCAGAAACATGAAGGACAAAAGAAATTTTCAGAAAAACAAGAACTTGAAGTATTTAAAGGTGGAGAGATCTCTCCTATTTAAGTTTACTTGACAGGTACAGTTTCTGGCATCTGTACAGCTGATGGGAAGAAACCCAGGCCTGTCCTAATGTCCTATTATTAACTACCTAAAACACGTTCAAAGAGCAGTGTGACTTGAAAGTCCCTGAACTTTCACAGGTTGAAAGAAGGGAGAACATAAATCAAGAGAGAAGAAAGCTAAGAAACAGAACAGCTCCAAGCATTACTACTGAGTAGGCAAGTATTGCTGAGGAAAGTATTCGGAGTTAAATCTTTTGTCTCATCCAGCATACCACTAAATTTTATGATGCAATTGTTACAGGCTTACCCGCCCCTGCTAATAAATGTGATGAAAACTGGCAAACCCCAGCCTCTTATTTCAGTATGGCCACTTAGCAAGAAACCCCAGAGTATGCACAGCTTGGCAAGCACTGCAGCAAGGGCACAAGCCCGGGGTCTCTGCTAATGCAGCCCATAAACACGCCACTGTACCCACAGCCACATGTCCCAGCAGCGCTGCGTTAGTGGACATGAGTGGGAAAAATTTCTGACAACGAGATCTCCCACAGCACCTCAGCCTTTGCAGGCAACATGAACTGCCTAAAATTGTGAATACCACCCTAAATTTGTAATTTTGCCACTGGTGATTCTTTAAAACAGGCGTGGGGATTAAAAATGCAACAGTTAAAGATTAGACAAAAAGCTGGTGTGACAGCCTTACCTCACAAACAGGGTTACCTAGAAAACAATCTTGGTGCAAAATCAGTTCTTAAAAAACACCTCCTTCCTGATGGGTTCCATCAGGCGAGCTACGTACAAAACCCTGCAGAACAAACCTCGAGTTTTATTATGCACTAACAAAGAATATCAGTGACTGTAGGAACACCTGCTACTATAGTTACTGGAAAAATTAAACATAAATGGAATTTCAAATGTAGTTGAAATTCACTGAACATATTTAACAACCACCAGATATCTAAAAAAACATCAAATTCTACACACATGACTAGCATGACAATAAGTCCACGTGGGAGGGATAAACATTCCTTATTTGTTCTTCCCTCTTACTGCTCTCAGCCTAAGAAGGCACCAGCTGCACAGCACGGATTATCAGTTTCCTAAGCGAACCTCCAGCTCTACCAGCTGCATTGCCAAGCACAGCTTTCAGATGTAAAATCCCAGTCAAAGTGGAAGAGAGAAAGCAAACCAACAAAAACCAGGGCTGCAGATGGTCAAATAAGCCGTGCAAAAATAAAGCTACAGAGAAGAGGCAAGCAGAACCAGCCCTGCTGATGTGGTACAGTGCTCTGCTACAGCTTTACTTTTATAGAAAGCCACTTGTTCTCCGATGCTAAATTAGCTTCACTTCCCACATGTGCAGTGGGGCTGTTGTTTCCAGACCTACCACTAAAAGCTCTCTGAAGCTAGCTGAGGGAAGCCTCCTGTGCTGTGTCCCATGGTGCTGTTCTCCAGGCGCTCATCAGCCTCCACGCAAGCTGCGCCACGCCAAGCACCATGTGTCTTGATGCCAGCAGCAGCAGCGTCTTTACCGCCCACCTTACTTCTCTTCTACCAGCACATGTGGCCAAGGGCTGCCAACAGGGCAATGTAAAGCAACTGTTTGCTTGTGCTGATGTTTAATACAATTAACAACACATTTTTCTCCACCATCACCTTTCATGTAGCATCTTTTTCCTTGTTTTCCATCCTGTTACTTATGTCTTTCACAAACAGACACAATCACTTTTAAACCACCTACTTATTCAAAATGTCTCGGTTTTTATTCCAATGTTTGGTTTGCTCAGTTAGGCAAATCCTGAAAACTATTTTTAGATTCAGCTGAATTAACTTTTTCAATAGTACACTTACCCCACTTAACATTCCCATATGGCCCAGCCTACAAACTGTTTCATTAATGGTACTGCTGTATTATTACAACTCCACAACAATTTCTAACAACAACTGAATCATTTTTAGTGTTATTATCAAGTTAGCTGCATTTCCAAACAAGGTTTGCTGCTTTGAATTGTACAATTCTGAAGAATAACTACAGAGAAGCCGTGATGAGAAGCACTGATTTGTTTCTGATACAAAAGGTATTGATCCAAGTCAGATTTAAAAGAATCCACAATTCCCAGATAGGTAAGTGCTGAGCTTGGCTAACTATACCAAGGATGCAGACACTGAGTGAGGCAGGAAGGAATCATGACCAGCTTCGACTTTGTCTGTGCTGTAGTCTCCCTTCTTTTGCTGGAGAACAGTCTCACCTTTTCACTCTAACCCATTTATGAGGATAACACCCTTCTGAATGCTCCTGTGAGGACAGAGGGATTAACACACAGCCAGTTAAGAAACAAAACGCTAATCCGTATCAAGTGACAAACACATTATTCTGCAAATAACAATGCCTGGAGGAAGTTTACTGAAAATCAAAGTGATAGAAGTAGAAAGTAGTATTTCTTTTGTTAAGTAAGCAGAAATCTCATTAAAAGTATCATTTAAGAGCTAGGAATTACTTTAAATTTTTAGAGCTCAATACGTAAAACTTTAACTTAGGCTTCTTTTATTTTGAAAACTTTATAACAAGCAAATAGTCTTCTGGGGCTTTGTAAGCTTGGGGGAACTTTATCTATCCATTTATCGATATTCCCAGGCCACACCGAAGCTGGGTGATCATCGGCAAGACCAATGAGAACAGAAACATAGTAAGGCTTTTCGTTAATGATCAATTGATTTCTTTTCAGAATAGAGTGCCAACTCTTCTGCTCCCTCTGAACCCTTTGTGATTTCCATGGCAATACAGCAGTGATTGCTATCATTTTATTGAAATCTATTTAGAATTGAAGCAGTTTATTTCTACACATAGCACCAGACCTTCCCTCCTAGAAATACATGGCCATTTTTGCATCTAATTTGGGGCAAAAAGAACTGGCTTTCCATGAAAGACACAGATGACGAATAATGACACAAGGATTGCATATTTTACTTTGTTGCAAATGATCAGCAGTGCCTTCCAGTACTACAAATCGGTGTTAGTAGCATTATGCAACAAGAACATTTTTGATAGAAAGAACAGTAAGACATTGATACTGTTATAAAGATATCTGGACAGCTTTAAGGGTTTGGTGAACAACAAACAAAAGTATGTTTGCTTTTATTCAAAATTTTCCGAGGGGTTTGCGGATTGAAAGCAGAAGGACGTGTTCTACTGTTCTACTACTACTCATAGTATTCTTTAAACATGGACCACACTATACCACCTTTTGCAATAAACTGTTAAAAGCCCCTCTTGCCAGATTAATTGCACTCAAATTTCTGGAATGCCAAAATGAAGAAACCTATGTGCCCTCGTATACCTCCCTTCCACATACGCGAAGACTAGCCCAGCCAGAAGCTCGGCGTTGCACTGCGTCCTGCCTTGGGAAGGTCCTAAACCCTGCTCCTCGTGTCACGGCTGGAAGGAGCCCTGCTCTACGCCTTCCAGAAGCTGACAATGCATCACGGGTTAGGCGCTGCAAAAGAAGTGCTACCTCTGTTATGGTTTCCAAGACACCAGTGTTGTAGTCTACACATGTTTTGGCCACTTGGTCCCAAGTTACTTTAACAAGGTTTTTCCACGGATTGTGTACACATTAATTTGTGATGATTTAATCTGAAAGCACAAGGCCTGTTTTGCAGGCCATACCATCACTTATACATACAATGAAATAGTAGGTATTCAAAAGACTTTTTTCAGAGTCTCTTAAACCAACATGCTTTGCTTTACCTTCTCTATGCAGCATTCCTACACCGCCAAAATACAAGTGACAGCTCCTGCATTTTACAGTACTATGGAATTAAGATAGTTAAGGACTGTCACAAAAGATCACTTGCAACACGTTATGCAAATTTGGATATTCTTGTGTTGTAAATTTGTGCAAAGTTCTTCCATTCTTTCCTAAAGTGAACTGGGAGAAAAAAAAAAAAAAAAAAAAAAAGAACAGAAAAAGACATTTCAACACGTGGATTCCTGTGAATGACCCTGTGGCTCACCTGAAGCCAAAGATTATATATATTTATATATATATATATATATAGTACATAATTAGATACAGTGTATCTGCCTACATACTCATTTTAGCTGAATAAAGATACAGCAGCAGTAGTCAACCACCCTGTGCTGGCATTAATACACTGCCAACAAGAAAAGACCACAGAACAACTGGCCAACAAAATATACCAGTCAAAGAAGAATCAAAAGATTCAGCAGTCTTGTATTTCTACTACATTGACATGTTCATTTTCTCTCAAATACTGTTGCATTTGCAGGTTCTCTCTCAAAGCTTGTGGCTTTTTTTTCCTCTTAGCCTATCCTAGGGCAGGAAGGCCAGCATTGCTTGGGCTCGTTATCCCCATACCAGAGAGCGCCACACTGGAACTCCTAGCTGCAGCTTCAACTAAAAGAGAAGTCCAACTTGGTCCCAAGCAGAAACACACAGATATACACACATCTCAGAACACATCCCCCTCCCCCCATCCCAGTCTATACAGCACATCGTAATACAGAAGTTTATAACTATTCTGAAAGCTGAAAGTACTTCCCAGCCTTTGATGGTGGCTGTCAGACTGCCCGAGAATGGCATCCTCCTCTCCAAAGTCCACGGCCCCACGTGTCCACTGACACATTAAACAACTTCTATACCTCCTCTATCCAGTAAATGTAGTGAACATTGCTGTTTTTTGAATAGATTTATAACTGAACTCGGATGTTTGCATCTTTTTCTTTATCCTGAATGAACTTTCCAGGGGCAGACTTGCCATGGCACATTCATTTAACACTTAAGAGAAATTGCTAATATATGAAATAATACAGGGCTCACTGCATGCCTGCTGAAAAAAATACTGACAGGTTGCCAGCAGGACTTTCCCACATCCCATGTAAAAACAATGTGATATTAAACCTACTTTGTCTGTTCCAGTTGTTGATTGTTTTTCTTCTTCCTTGGAGGCTTCTTCTTTTTTGGCTTATTGGCATTCTGATTATTTTGTTTGTTGTTCACACCAAAGTGTCCTGCCGATATGTCACTTTGTAGAAGGTTAACCAAGAGTGGACTTGTGAGAGTGACATCTTTATTGACAGGAAAACCAGGATTCTGTCCGCAGGAAATCTGATTCCCATTTGGCGTTCCACTAAACCCAGTACTGAAAGGCAGTCCGTGGCCAGAGAAATGACTCCCCGAAGCATTGTTGTTTCCTTGCATTGCTTGCATATGGGAAGGCACCATGTTTGGCTGCTGCACAGGAACATCAGGTAACATCTGTGTCAAGTTCACATCATTATTAGTTGTTGTAGTAGTATCCCCAAGTTGCTGAGATATGTGGGTGCCAGGTCCAGTAGGTCTTAAAACTTGCCCTTGAATCCCCATAACCTGAGAAGGGTTACCGTTCACAGGGCCTTGCTGTGCCATCATCTGCCCAGTGAACTGCACCATGTTACCCTGCATGTTTGGGGTTGGTCCTCTCATCAGTTGAGCTGGCCCCGTCATAACATTGGACTGGTTTTGAGTATTAAATGGCTGTTTATTTCCTTGCATCTGAGTGGTCATCATCTGTTCCATCATTGAGTTTTGCTGTAACAAGACCTGGCCTTGAGGTCCCATCATCTGATTGTGTGTAGACATCATCTGTTGTCCCTGCTGGGGAATCATCTGTTTGGGCGGAGTCATCCTTTGGGGTGAAGGGCCAAGATTTTGGTTTTGTGGTGTTACCATCATTTGGCCTTGAGGCATGAGCTGAGTTCGAGAGAGTATCATCTGGTTTTGCGGGTTTAGCGATCCCTGAGCCTGAATGTTTACCATCTGTCCTTGTGAGGATACGATTTGCTGATGCATTCCCATAAGCTGAGACTGTGGTCCTTGTTGTGGCTGTCCCTGTATGTTGCCCATGTTAACTTGTGGCACCCCACTAGCACCAGCCTGCTGGTTGTTCATATTTCCATGAAGTCCCATTAAATTGGTCTGCATCATATTTGGTGGGCCATGTGGTGCTTGCATCTGATTCTGAGGAGGTCCAGATCCTTGGCCACCTTTAATAAAAAAGGCCAATTAGAGTGGTATAAAGTTTTCACATCTGATGTTGAGTAGTACTCCAAATTGATTTTCCTCTATTTGCTAATGAAAGCTAGGTTATCTGACACATTTGCAGTCCTGCGCTATGATGTTTGATGCGAGAGATAAACATTAGGTGTCAAAAGAGAAAATCATACTGGCACTTCAAAACAAACACTTAGCCTGGCGCTTCACACATACAACACTGCAGAATGACTGAAATTCCTGGTAAGCCTTATCTGCACGTAAGTTTAAAAACATTCTGCAATAGCACCTAACTCAATGGAACAATTCCCAACTAAACTAAGCTTCAAAATTGAGGCTGTTTTAGAATGGGTTGCGAAATAAATACACATACAATAGTGTTGATATGACATTATCAGGGTATCCATAATCCAGATGAAAGGCTAATAACAGAATTGTTAAATAGAGGCACTTGTGAGTGAAAGATTTCATTTTTACAGGACTTTCTGTAGGCAGACTTCCAAAGCTTTTGAATGAACTAATAATCTTTTCAAATCACAAGAGCTTTTTATTTATTATATTTTTATTTCTGTTTCTAAGATAACATCATTTTTATTTTTTTTTTCTGGACAAGAACTGCCCTTTATGTTGTATCTTATTAGCCTTAGTCTTCACTTGTCAACTTTACTTCCATTTAATTTCTAAATGGATACATCTGGATCCTAGTATAGCAGTCCTAAGCAATAATACTTGGGTTGTTTGAAAACCACAAGCAGCTTCCCATTTTAATTTTCCTCATTTAACAATACGCATAGCACACCGCTGCAGCACTTTCAGCCCCAGGTAGCTAAAACTCTCTATTACTGGCAAGAATTTAATGATTAAGTAATTGTGTTACACAAGTATAAGCATAGTTTTCTTAAAAAGATGAAAAACTAGTTCCAAACAGACCTGTGTGCTGCACAGTTTGGCTAGTTTGTAGTTGCGGAGCTCCGCTGTTCGCTGGTGTTCCTGGTGCTGTGGAAGGCACCTGACCTTGCATGAAGCTCTGGTTAGCCTGGCCTGAAGGGAACCCAGGAGGGAGGCGCTTGGGCATTCCTTAATACAATAATTTTCTTATTAGTAAGTATGAAAAGAAGGAAGAAAGAAGAAAAAAAGGAAAAAAAAAATCTATAACCGGGTTACAATAGGAAAAATACCTTTGAATCTGTACTGTCACATTACTGGTTTAGGCAGAAAGTAGTTTTTTGCCAATACACGAAACGCACCGTAGGTGTGCTTACAGTTCTTATCTGTGCAATAGTTCTGCCTAACAAGCCACTATTACTCAGTTCAAAATGTAATTCTGCTTTTAATTTAAGTAGAGAATTAACCCCATGGAAAAGGAAATCTTTGACTTTTTAGAAATTAGAAATTCAAGTAACATAGTTCACTGTTTTCTTTATTGCATCCCATCTCTGATCAGGCCCTTAACTGAATCCATGTACACAAACACAAATATCTTGTATTTTTGTTACATTTTTTTTATTTTCTCAACAGGAACTCTCACCATAACACAACAGGTACACACTTTTTAGCTCTCCTTTGCACTACTGTTGTGTGTACGCTCACTTAGAATAACTCTTCCACCCAAAATGGGCTGAGAAATCTCCAGGGTAATGAGAGAGCATGGGGCAGGGCTACATACAAAGAGTCCAGAAAGGCTGCAGGAAGTCCCAACTTTACACAAGTAACCCTGCTATTCCAATAGCAGGAATATGTCCTCACCTTGAGGCATCAAAACACCACTGCTGCTCTAGGACAGAGAGCAAAAACGTCACTGCACCTACCAACACGAGCAGCAGCATAATCAGAACCCACTTTAACACAACTTTTACAGAACCTGCTTCTTTTAACTCACCATCACATAGACAGTGCCATGGACCTAGAAGGAACCTTGTCCTTCTGCATTTTTCTTATCCACAGACAGAATTTAACCTTGGTTCTGTGGTTACAGCCTCCTTACACACTTTACTGTACTGCTAATGTAAAGTAAGCTGGTCTTAGTTCTACAATTAATGCTTTAATATAAGTTTACAGGTCAAATGCAAGGTACATCTGCAAATAGCGAACAAATACTTCTTCAAGCATCACCTCACGGGACTATAATTTTAGTTCTGCTAACCTTTTAGGAAAGTTCCTCATGCAGAAATGCTTGAATTGAGAAAAAAATGTTAATTTGGCCTATTCTCAATCTAATAAAAATTCTGATTTGCAAAATTAACTATGCGAAATGAAAGTGTTCGAAGGCAAGATAGCTAAAAAAATTGAAAGATCCCTAAGCACAGCTTAAGCATGGACATTAGCATGGGCAGAAGCCAGGCAAAACCAAGTGGAAGATACCATAGCTTTACTGAAATCAACAGAATCCTGTCTTTCAAAATCAGATGAGGATTACTGATTTTAGCAATAAGGTCTAGAGTGAGTCCTAAAGAACATATTTTGATAGTTTATTTGGGGTATTATTTTTTAATAAAGCAAAAGCAGGATTTTGTCTATAGTAGGTTTACGTAGAAAGTAAAGAGAACACAGATTGTATGCTATCTAGAGGTCAGGGTTACCCTACCTAAAGGACAGTGATTCCTGACTGGGGATATGCAGTTAGCGAGACAAAACTGTAAAGAAATGTGACATTTCTAAGAATAACAGTTTGAGGATGGAGACGAGAAGATATAGCAAGTACAGGGTGCTGGCAGACCCTAGGAACAGTTTGGAAGAGGAAAACCCTGAAACTAAGACAATTCACGTAAAACAAACTCATACAAATTCAAATGAGATCCACAATGCAGACAGTGAAGACACAGGACAATCGCCTAAATCAGTGGACCAAAAAATAGGTATTCCTTACAGATTTCAGATGTGCAATGTGAAAATAAAGGAAACTAAAATACATACAGTACTGTGTGTATTGGTGGACAAATAATATGGCTTGTATTTTACATGTATGGAAAGAAAAAATTTTAAAGACTTAAGCAAGAGCTTGTGTATCTGAGGTGTCTGAGAGCAGCCACTCAAGAGAAAGATGAATAAATGAGTATTTTGAGAGAGAGACGGAGAGAGGGAAAGAGGGAGAGAGAAGCGCTAGAAGAAGTCAGGCACGGTACTAGAAAAGGCTCACGAGGGAAAAGGAAAAACAAGGACACGAGATCTTTGCATTGACAAATGAAATTCTTTTACTGTTATAGAAGCCCTCTAAGAGCAAGAAGGCAAAGATGTGAGTGCAGAGGTCCAAGGAGAAAACTAAAGACCACACAACCAAAGAGGAAGTGCAAACATGCTTTGACCTCCTCATTTTAGTGCTAGGAGTAAATTACCATAGCAGTAATAGCTCTTTCCTCTTTTGTATGGGAAGAAACTGATGACAAATAAAGACAGGATGTACATACAACTTAGAAAGGAAATGCAAAATAAAGCCTCACTTCTGTTGCAGAACATGTAAGTGGTGACAGAGTAAGCTGAAGAGAAAAAGAAAAGATTCATTTGTTTTTGTCACTCTCCCCCTTTCTCAAAAAGCAACATCAAAACAACCAACCCAAAACATCTCTGAATATCCTGAACTTGCTGGAAGGCAGTGAAAGAACTGTCAAAAGGATGACTGGGTGTCATAACTAGCAACTGCATACAGCAATTTCTTTCTGCAGTGGCCAAGAGTTTACTTTTAGATTATTACAGAGAGGTAGATAGTAGAACTGAAGCAACACTGATGCTTATTCACCCACATCCACCTTATCCAGACTATCTATGTCTTTATTTTGTCTCTTCAAGGATCTTTTCAAAAGGAACAGTAACCTAGACATTTTATGTTTTACCTTTTAAAATAAAAGACTGTCTGAGTACTTCTTACCTCCTAAGCCCGGGTGCAAACCTTGTGGACCTTGGTTTTGCTGCTGCATCACCATGAAGTTGGGGGGTACGTTCCCCTGTTGCACCATAGGATTACGACTGGGAGAACTGACAGACTGCTGAAATCCCTGGGAAAGTGTGCTACTCTGGGGAGGCCTTGGTCCCATCTGCTGCTGCGTCTGGTTAACTGTTGGAGATGATGCAGGAGATCCCTGCTGGAAGGAGGAGGGTGAGGAAGCAGGAGATTTGTTGGTCAGGTGGGGTTGCTGTAGTGGTGTAGGAACCCGTGAGGGCCCTCCCTGAAGGCTTTTCATTTGAGGAGCAGTAAACTGGCCAGGATTGCTCATTTGGGGAAAGTTTGAGTGAGCCTGGGAAGCTTGCTGGCTTCCAAAAGGATATGGAGGTGGAGGATGAGTAGGAGTTTGTACTGTGGCTAGAGATGGTCTTGCTTGAAGTTGCTGCTGCATTTGTCCAGACAATGGGGCCTTTTTCCAACCCTGGTTTACTGTCAATGTACCCAATGCTCCCTGGGTTGGAGGAGGCTGAAGTGCTCCTGAAGGAAGCTGGTTCCAGCCAGGGGGAACCGGAACCTGTGCTGGTGAAGTAAATGAAGGTCGAATACCCTGCTGTGGCTGCTGATGTGGCTGCGGAGGACGTGTCTGCAACTGTGTTTGTTGCTGCAATTGCTGAAAGTTGGCTGAGTTCATCTGCCTGTTTACAGGAACTGATTGCATTGGATGGAGTTGCGGAGCTAAAGATCCAGATGGATGATTTTGCTGCTGGATATTTAGCCCAGATAAAAGTGGGTCCATTGCATCTATTAAAATAGCAAAGAAAAGTAAAAAAGTAAATAACCTACTGTAGGCAAATACACCACAAAACAAAAAAGGATAGATTGTTTGCTTGCATATGCTCACTCTGCTGAAGTTAAGGACTAACAAAATGCTCCCGTGTTCCAATTTCTCCAACAGACAGAGCAGGCAATGCTCTGAAAGTTTTCAAAGTGTCTGGGAATCCTGAGAAGGTCTCATGAATTTATAACCTCTCCAATAAACCAAGGTAACTCCACTGCACTTGTTCCTACAAACATAAGCCTTCTACATACTTATTGGTAGAATAATACAAATTATTAGCAGCATTATTTCTACCAACTAAAAAATGTGGCATAACAATGCATCAAGACCGTGTCATAAGCTAGCATTCACAGAATATTTAGAACATTTACCACAAAACACTGTAAAAATAAATACTGCAAAGTTCTATAGAAGTTGGCAAGTATTACCACCATTTTACTGAGGGAGAAGTAATAACCTCCTCTTCTTCTATTCTCCCAAAATGCAATTAGCTTATACTACCAAAATTATGAAGAAAAAACAAAACAAAACTGAACATACAACCCCTAGCGCCTACACCCCACAAAATCCCCACACTTTAAGCTTCCAGTTTATCTACTCCTGGAAAAGCATTTTTCCTCAGTCTAATGCGTTTGCCTCCTACCTGCCTCACATTCAGCCAATCCCTTCCTTAATAAAAAGCTCAGTCATAACAGCTCTAGTGCTCTCCTAGCAAAAGGTACTGCCACTGCGTAACGCATCTGAACAAAATAACAAGCAACCTGGTGACTTTTAGGTACCCAAATTATCTGTCAAGTGTTACCGTATTAATAGGGGCAGGGAGGGTTCCCCAGAAAGAGCAACTCTCAGAAAAGGCAAAGGAAATAATGCAGGGCAACTCTGCAGTTCATTTACAAGTACATATGCTGAAGAAAAAAATAAAGAAAGAGTATGTTCAGGTAAAGGTCTGTGTTACGACTAACTGTTACCACCTGGTTGTGAAGAAGGTCTAGGTGTTCTTGGCTGCAGCTCAGTGCTAGCACCACTTGCCACCATAGAGGAGGGCATATTTCCACTCTGGGACATCATGACAGCTGCGGCATTGCTCATTCTTATTAAACCTTAAAAAAACAAACAAACAAAAAAACACAATACATATTATCAAGTATTGTAGTTTTACATATAAAAGAGTTTTAAAATTTTGGATTTGTTAATAAAACATGTCTTTATAGAGAAGTTAGTTTAGACAAATTGTTCCTCCAAAGTAACCTGTGCACACAGATCTCTGCCTCAAAGTTTAGATTCTCTGGAATAAAAGAAGTGAACAGCATACTGAAGCTGTTCCTTTAGCACCAAGCCTTTTGGAGGCTATAGAAAAAAAACACTGCCTACTTGTGAATTATTTCAGACTTCAGTTTCCTGTCTGACTAGCCACTAAAGTCACTTGTCACCAAGTGATAATACTGTCAAAGTTACACATGTACGAGATTTTTGCAAAAATCTGATAGTAGAAAGTAATTGATTCATTGTAAAAGTGAACAGTTTCATTGTTTCTTTTACAAAGGCTGCTATCTTGTAAAATTGTTTATATTGTTGACCTGCTGGTTAAATTGCTTTATTTCTATTGTTTACCTGTATGCAGGAAACGAAGCTCATGATAATCACAAGGAAGATCAGAGCAACTGCCTTCAAAGTAAAACTTCCTTTAAATATTTGATGTTCTTTGCTAAGCACAATGATTTAAACTACTGTTTAATCAGGTAAAATGTTATTTCCATTCATTCCACCAACAGCCACACATGTATCTTAAACTGTCAAAAATGGTCTCAGTATTTTAACCGCATTAAATCCTATTTACTAAGGTACTAACTAGTTTATCTTGCCTTTTATTCAGCTATTGAAATAAAGTATAATGTTTTTCTTTCAACTCTTCATGAAATCTGACTTTTGTAATTAAAAATTACTAATCATGCATATAAAAATTTACCATCTGATAAAACTACAATTCTCCAAGAAAACTAATTCTCTAGGATCAGATCTCAAATGTTTATCTGAAAATAAAGAGAGACTAACTGTCCTGTCCTCCCCCCATAAGAGATTTAATCTAAAATAGCTTATTTTTGTGCATTGAATAAAGGCTTATGCTCATTTTCATAAATCAGAAAAGTGTGATGATTTGTGCACAAAGTGAATTGACCATACCAAAGTGATTTTACAGCCTCTATTGAAAAGAAATAAATAAATAAATAAATAAAAAAAAAAAACAACCAAACCCACATCCAAAGCAATCCAACATTTGTGGGGCACAATGCAGCCAACCACTTACTTTGCATAATATTGGACATCGTTTGACAGTACAGAACAAAGAACATAGGACAATTTAATGGCAATTATAATTCTGTGATTCATAATTGCTGTAACTAGTGAAATTTCACAATAAGCTTATTAAATTTCAAACCGTATAAAACTAAATAATTAAAAATTTACCTTGTCCCCCTTGCATGGGAAATCCTGTTTCCATTCGTACTGCATTGTTTGCTCCCAGGGGCCCATTGATTCGGACATCTTGGCTTCTATTTTGAGCTAAAGCTAAATTGATAGCACCTTCCCCTACAAGTAATACACAATTTGGGGGAACCGAATGATATACAGGAAAGCAGAATGCAGACAATTTCAAAAGGACATTTAAAAGATTTAAAGGAAGGAAGGACAAACTTTACCAATAATAGGCACTTTAGAAAGACAGTTATGCAGACCTCCTTTATCATTAGTGTTTCAATTTTAAGAAAAAACAATGCTGCAACAAATATGAAATGCCCTCTGCTTCATCTTGAATGACACGAATACTTCAGTTGTGAAACATGTGTAAAACTTGTGTTTAAGAAAGTCCCATATGAAACAACCCAGAAAAAAAATAGGGCACATTTTGCTACTAGTGCTCACAAAAACATTTTTCAGGAGGCTCCCGACACTTAGAGGATTTTCAGCTATTGTTTCTATTATTAAACCTATTCTCAGAAGAATAAAAGCCTTGAGCTACCTTTTCATTAAAGTTATTCTCCAAACTGTTGAATTAAAAGTTTTGCAACATTAACCAAGTACACAAAGTCACTTGTTGACTATACTTTAAAAAGTATATTTGCAGCTTAATGCCTTTGAAAATAAATTAGCGGTGAAATACCTTCAATCTGAACTGAGAGAATTCCCAGGTCACGAAGTTGTTGGTTATTATTCTGAGCCAGAATCCGCAGCCGCTCTGCAGCTTCACGTGGTATATTGAAGGTAACACGTACGCTGTTCCAAGGCTCTATCTTCTGCAGTTTTAACTGGTTGGATTCTTAAAAGAAAAAAGGTCAAAGTCACTGCAAAGTCAGTTTACAAACAAGTATAGTGAAATAGCTTGTTAAAAAAGCACAGCTGAAAAAAAATCTGGAACTATTCCAGGCTAGTCTCAGATACACAGATATAAAGTGACTCATACTGCCAAACCACTTAAGTACTTTCCAAAAATTAGCAAAATAAGAATTTCCCAAATTATAAACAATAAAACAGGCAACACAAATACTTGACAATATTACTCAAAATTTGAAATATTCTATGAATAAACTACTTTGGAAAGACAGAATACCTAATAAATCAGATAAAATACATTTGTTAGTATACCACATAGATAAGTGAATACAAGAATGAAGCCACCGATTTCACTCTGCAAGATGCTTGTGAAACTTCTTTGCAGAAGGTAGGTGCCAGACACCTAGTTGTATTTCATTAATTTATACCATATTATTTAACTTTTCTGAATAGGTATGTTCAACAGATTGCAAAACCATATTAAAGGTGTGCAAAATATTTAGCTGAAGATTTTTTGTAAACCTGTTCCACATATGAGTGTTTCTATGCTGATCAATTGTTTTAAGAGTAACAGGTGAGAATTAGAAAAAAGGTAGGCCAGTGATGTTGGATATATTTATTCTAAGTGATATCTAGCTAAAATATAGCTACAATATGCTTTTTAAGGTCATTAAAATATATATTCCTAATACAGATTTATAAGCTTCCAGTTTCAAGCTTTTTGAACAAGAATTCCTTTTGAAAACAATAAGCACTGGCTCAAATTTTAGTCAGCTATGTTTTCCATTATGACAGCAGACTTACAAAAAGCGTGCTAAGGTTTTGTTTCTGAAGAACATGCCATTTAAGAGTGTCAGTAACTCATTCCGTACTTAACAGAATTATAGAATGGCCTGGGTTGGAAGGGACCTCAAAGACCACCCAGTACCAACCCCCCTGCCATAGGGATGCCACCCACTAGATCAGGTTGCTCAGGGCCTCATCCAGCCTGGCCTTGAACACCCCCAGGGATGGGGCATCCACAGCTTCTCTGGGCAACCTGTGCCAGTGCCTCACCACCCTCTGAGGGAAGAATTGCCTCCTTACATCTAATCTAAATCTCCCCTCTTTCAGCTTAAAGCCATTTCCCCCTCATCCTGTCACTGCCTGCCCAAGCAAAAACTCTCTCCATCTTTCAGGTAAGCTCCCTTTAAGTATTGAAAAGTTGCAATGAGGTCACCCCGGAGCCGCCTTCTCTCCAGGCTGAACAGCCCCAGCTCTCTCAGCCCTTCTCCATAGGAGACGTGCTCCAGCCCTCTGGTTGTCTTTGTGGCCTCCTCTGGACCTGTTCCAACAGCTCCACATCCTTCTTGTTTTGGGGGACCCAAACATGAACACAACGCTCCAGGTGGGGCCTCACCAGGACAGAGCAGAGGGCCACAATCACCTCCCTCCCCTGCTACCCACTCCTCTGTTGATGTAGCCTGGGATGAAGTTGGCCTTCTGGGCTGCAAGCATGCTCTGCTGGCTCACATCAAGCTTTTCATCCATCAGAACCCCCAAGTCCCTCCCTCAATGAGTTCTTCTCCCAGTCTGTGCTCACATCTGGGATTGCCTTGACCCAGGTGCAGCACCTTGCACTTGGACTTGTTCAACCTCATGTGGTTCACGTGGGCCCACTTCTCCAGCCTGCCCAGGTCCCTTTGAATGCCATCTCTGCCTTCTTTGGTATCAACCGCACCACTCAGCCTGGTGTCATCTGCAAACCTGCTGAGCGTGCACTCGATCCCATTCTCTGTGTCATTGAGACAGACCCCTGTGGGAAACCACTGATCACCGGTCTCCACCTGGACATGAAGCCAATGACCAACACTCCTCAAGCCAATTCCTTACTCACTGCCCTTCAAATCCGTATCTCTCCAACTTGTCCTTAATCAGTTCACTAAGTCCCTTCTGCTGCTACAGTAATTGCAGAATTAACTTCCTCTTTCTACCAATCTTCTTTAGCTGGACACATGACAGGAGGTTTTAAACCCCCATTTTGCAGAGGTTTCAGTCCTATACTGAATCTCATTAATGTTCCAACATTTTACATATAAAAAATGCATTACCAGTTTCATTATTTCTAGATGTTAGTAAATGATCTCTCATTTTTCAAACATTGAATCTGCTAAGTCTAAACCAAAGTTATTTACTAACCTTTATTAATTCTGAATATCATATTTTGATCTGAATCAGCTTAAATAACTTGTCAAGTTAATCATCTTCAAACTAATCTGACACTGGTTAAAAAAAATTTGCTTCCTGCTTTCTCAACTGAAGTCTGAATCATAGCCACTAATCCTGTCACTAATACTTGTTACAAACCCAGTGTGCAGATGTCTCTGTGTAACAAAGGCAACTTCATACAGATACAGACTGAATCTGTTTCCATTCAAATATCGCAGCACTCAGCTATGGTATCAACACATACCCTTTTATACCACTGTTAGTCATACCTACCTACTTCCAACGACTTATAAGATACAGTGAACAGATACCTTTTTTCCAAATCCAGCTGTGCTGGTAAAAGATGCTGTCCTAAAAGGCTGCGACACTTACTAGCTAGAGTTGCCTGTCTCAGGACCTCAGTGGGCACACAGGGCCATATGAGAACACTCCATAGTCCCCCCCTCTGAAAAAGTCACGTAGGTTAAGTCAGTGCAGCAGCAAAGCAGTAGTAGTGACTTGAACTAGCACAGTTATTTCAGAACAAATCTATTCTCAACTGCAGTAGTTTAAATTGGATGGTTTCAATATTAAAAAAAACAAACTCATACTGTTTGGACAAGTCTGGTTTCACTTTCACACTACAAAGCATTATGTAATGTAAGGAAATGAAAGAGAAAAAAACAAGTAAAACACTGGAACTGAATAGGAATAAATGAACTCACTAATGAAATCAATTTGAAACAATAAATTAAATTCAAAAACTTGTACTTTGTGCCTAAGAAGTATAGCTCCCAAACTCACTAAATAACAACCTCCACAAATCTTACTACCAACTAAGTAACTCGAAAACAATACAATCAGCTTCTTTTTACAAGCACTCTGATTATGCAATTAAGCATTTTAAGGACAATTGAAAAATGATAAAGAAATACATTACCCATGTGTAAAAGGCCAGGCACATTCTCCAATATGACACTTAGCTTCTGCTCAAAGTCTCTATCCCCTATATCTCCTTTAAAAGCTACAAAGATTGTGGAATCTTCAGGAGTAGCCTCCTGTTTCAGTTCATCTTCCTCCAGTCCTGAATCAAAATCCACCTCTAAGTCTTCCATAGCTGAGGAGTACAAGGAGGCATATGTATCTTCCAAGTTTGGTAGGTCATCCAAAACCATTGTGTCCAACAATGGGAGCCAGTCAGACATTAAGAAGATGCTTTGAAGGGGAGAAAAAAATAATGAGTACAGTGTGTAAAAACACTAACTATGGCATTCAACAGCACGCAAAGAACACTGACAGAAAACCTACCAGGTGCCCCAGTGCGAGGGCCTGTGAGACAAACTGTGCGACTCTGAAAACCGTGGCCATTGCAGTAGCCAAGTTGTTTGTCCACCAGAACAAACAGAAGTGTTTACTTGATGGAATCCTTCCACACGTGCCTTGAGCAGTATTCCAACTGACCTAAATGATAGTCGGGTAGATGTGTAGATGGGGGGGGGGAGTGAGAAAAAAAATAAAATTGATTACATTCATCTCCACATCGTACAGAGGACAAAAAGCACCCAGTATCAATGCTACAATGCCTGACTGCCAGGAAATCATGGAACACATGGTAATACTTACAGAAAGACAGGTGGGGAAACACCAAATTTAACTTTAAGGATTGCAGATACTTTGTACAACAAAGCAGAAGGAAAGCCACAGAACATTCTTACCAGGAGATATTTAGCCTTTGACAACTATTTTATTCATGCCCAAGGAAATCTTAAGCATGTTATGCTTGCTTTATAAAAACTTGTAAAAATGTAGGTGGTTCTCAGACAGCTTACGCATATTACTACCTGAAATGTACTCCTCCTGTGCCAGCCCACAACTTTCCCCCCATCTCCCTGTTGAGCATAGATAAGAATGAATTCAGTAAATCATGTCACGTTCCTGATGTTTTTCACTTTATGACAGATCTAGATTTTGCAATAAATTTTACAGAATCACAGAATGTTAGGGATTGGAAGGGACCTTGAAAGATCATCTAGTCCAACCCCCTGCCAGAGCAGGAACACCTAGACCAGGTCACACAGGAACGCATCCAGGCGGCTTTTGAAAGTCACCAGAGGAGACTCCACAACCCCCCTGGCAGCCTGTCCCAGTGCTCTGTCACCCTCACCATGAAGAAGTTTCATCTCATATTTAAGAGGAACCTCTTATGTTCCAGCTTGCACCCAGTGCCCCTTGTCTTATCATTGGATGTTACTGAGAAGAGCCTGGCTCCGTCCTCCTGACACTCACCCTTTACATATTGATAAACATCAACAAGGTCACCCCTCAGTCTCCTCCAAACTGAAGAGACCCAGCTCCCTCAGCCTCTCCCCGTAAGGGAGATGCTTCACTCCCTTCATCATCCTCGTGGCTCTGCGCTGGGCTCTCTCAAGCAGTTCCCCGTCCTTGAACTGAGGGGCCCAGAACTGGACGCAATATTCCAGATGTGGTCTCACCAGGGCAGAGTAGAGGGGGAGGAGAACCTCTCTCGACCTACTGACCACAGCCCTTCTGATACACCCCAGGATGCCACCAGCCCTCTTGGCCACAAGGGCACAGTGCTGGCTCATGGTCATCCAGCTGTCCACCAGGACTCCCAGGTCCCTCTCCCCTTAGCTGCTTTCCAGCAGGGCATTCCCCAACTTATACTGGTGTCTGGGGTTGTTCTTGCCCAAACGCAGGACTCTATACCTGCCCTCGTTATATTTCATTAAGCTTCTCCCCACCCAACTCTCCAACCTGTGGAGGTCCTGCTGGGTGGCAGCACAGCGTTCTGGCGTGTCAGCCACTCCTCCCAGTTTTGTGTCATCAGCAAACCTGCTGACGGTGCACTCCTCTCCCTCACCAAAGTCATCAATGAATATATTGAACAAAACCAGTCCCAGTACCAATCCCTGATGGGCTCCATCCAGCTCAACTCCATCCCATTGACCACAACCCTCTGGCTTCTTCCCTTCAGCCAGGTCACAGTCCTCCTTGTCACCCGACTGTCCAGACCACACTTCCTCAGTTTAGCTGCCAGTTTGGTTACATTATGATAGTTACCTACCCAGAAGTACAACCTGAGATAGAAGTCATCCCTACGAGCACGGTGAACAATACCAACTTACAGGCAGGACGCACATCTCTCCACTTCAGCGCAGACTGTGACGAGGGCTCTAGGATGAACTCCTCCATGCAAGGCAGCTCAGCCTCCTACCTCTGCTCTCACACTCGATGCTTAGTATTTCTTAAAGAATTAAGACCATCTCTATCGCGAGCCAAAGCTGATGTCAAAGCTAAAAAAGGGACCTGCTCCTGACCACCACTGTCAAAAACAAATCAAATTGACAGGCAAGGCTGTCAAGACCTCGTAACTCCAAAGCTGTCAGTATTCAATAGGATGCACCACAAACGTTTAGCTCAGGATGAGATGCCATCAAATAGGATACAGACTGGGGTTTTTGGCAGAGGTTCAAGTTCCCAACACAAATTAAAACCACAAGTTGGAAATTCAAGGTGACTTGCAGAGAGAGGCTGGGAAAACAAAACAAAACAAAACAAACAAAACAAACAAAACAAAACAAAAACAATACAAAATGGTAACTGTGCTAGATAGTCTTAGATTCAGCTCTACATTATTTGCACACTCTCCTAACATTGCTGAAGGGACAGCACCACAAATGAAGAAGCAAGCACTCGAAAGTCACGATGCACAGCCCCGGGGCAGCTCTCTGCACACACGTTCACTGGGCAGCGATTTTACAGAACTCAATTTTTAATTCTCCCTTACAACCCTACACCACACTACGCAGACTAAATGGCATTAATGAATAATAATCTCCTTTACAACCAGTTACTCTCTTCGCACTGTGCAGCACCAGGCCCCCATTCTTGAACAATACTCAAATCTGGGATTAAAAGGAAATCTAATTTTGTAATCACAAACTCTTCTGCAGACATACACTGAAGGAAAGTAAAAATATTTCACAGTCACTGATCTGTTTACACTGTGCTTTCATAAGTTAGTTATTGTTACTACAGAAATGATAAAAATGGGGAATTGATATAAAAATTAAAAAATAAAATAAAATACCAGAGACAAACTGAATGCTGAGACAATTAAACCTTTTATTTTCTCCCTGGACTCCCCCGTGTCTAACTGACAGGTCTCAGCACTCAGCAGCTCCGTTAAGTCAAATTCCAGTTTCACATCAGGTGCCCAGAAAATGGGAATGACAATTGATAACCCTCTGTGAAAAACTGATTTACCTGATTGCCACACAGCAGCTCCTCAGCAGGGCTGGGTTGGTTACCCTACCCAGGAGATAGTTCCTTCTCTTTCTGCATCCTTGCATTATTCACTGCACATACACTGACTTCCAGAAGAAATGAACGTGGAGTCCTACACAAATAACAATCTTTTAAGGACAAAGCAGAAACACCCCGTGCCCTGAATGAGCACCCTGTGTAAAATAAGCAGTATCTTTTTGGGGAAAAAAATAAAACCTAAAAACCTTGCATAAACTATTCAGGAAGAGAGATCTTGGCTAATTACACAAGATTTTAAATGTTGAAAAAAGCACAATTACTTAGGGTATGTTCCATCTCCAGTGAGAAACATGAATATTTCTGACAATCCCTAACACCACAGAAATACATTTTCTCCTATAAAAACACAAACTCTTCAAATGCTTTTTTTTTTTTTTTTTTTAATTCGAATCGAAGCGTCTGACGCATCAATCTCTCTGTGAAGGAGCAGAAGACCCCAGACTGCTACAATGGCAGTTTAAAACACGCAAAAACACCACAGCTTAGACTGAACCCCACCAGTCTCACCTCAATCTGCACAAATCTGCCAGTTTGTTGAAATTATGGCACCTCATGAAAAAGACTGAAATACAGTCTGCTAAATGCCAAAGGACCACAGGCCTTGTTTCACTTGATTCAGAAAACCATAGGACTGCAGGGAAAGCTTGAATTAAGAGAAAAATAGGAATAAGCTTTAAGTTTTACTTTCTGTGTAAGGGTACTATATTCAGGTCTGCAGCTGAGGCTCCCTTTTTGCATTTCTCACATCATGCTCCTCTCTGCCACATTCACTTCCTCCTCTCCCTCTCAGAGGCACACAGTTTCGTCCCTTTCCATATTCAGGTACAATGTACCTTGGCTGTGACAGGAGGAAGTAACGATTTGCAAGATCTTCCTCTTCAGGCAGAACACCGCACGTCTTCCATCTCGGAACCAAATGAATCCCAGCTGCATCCCTCGTGCTAACAAACTCTGTAATCTCTTGGTTATAAATTTGACTCCCATGAGTCATCCCATGGCCATAATTAGCACAGATCTTCATTCAGCACTCCTCTCATAAACCCCCTAAAAAAACCATGAAATCCTTTATGTATAGGCACACACAGGTAAAACACTGGCCCTTCAATAACTCCTGTAACCTAGATTAACTTCTAGCAGCCTAGGAGAGCATCTCCAACGAGCAAAAATCAGAGTTGAACGGACCTGCAGAACCTCAACAGATTTCATAAACTCAAGTGTTCACACTTACACGGCAGCACCAACACGTCTCTGAATATCATTGTGTGTTCAAAGAACAAGGATGGCTTCCCTCCTGTCCCCACACCCTGTTTTGTTTTGTTTTTTTAAGGTTTCCAATTCTGTATTTCCCCCTTACACAATTGTTCCTGGAAAATAAGCACAAGCCCAGTGCCACCACGTGGCAACCACTTACCTGCGACCCCAGACTGCGGCAAGCTACAACAGCGTGAGAAGTGCCTTACACCCGTTCATAACAGGGTAGGCCTTACACAGGATTTGCTGATTACTAAAAAAAAGTGCTGCTGAATTAAGAGAGGCGAGGATACACAGTGAGGCAACAGACTAATAGCCAGAACATTAGCAGTGTGTCAGTTTTCTGGCCGATGCCCACGCACCCGCAGCATTGTGCAGGTGGCAGGGGATGGCACACGAAGACCAGAGCGTCCCAAGCAAGGGACACAGCAGGCCCTGGGGCGGCAGCACTGCCAGCTGGAAGTGCTGCTGTCTGGGGAAAAAATAAGCTGGTGTCCTGGTATTCTCACGCCAAGATGAGCTCGACTGATTCCAACTTAGGGTTACGTCCATCTGTTTGTTAAACAGAACTTGAACCCTCGTGTTGTTTTTTCCCCGCATTGCAAATGCACAAAATGAAGTAAAACCTACACAAATGAAGTAAAACAAATTAACCTTGGAGGAGATATTGAACAAAGCCCTTGCTGTGACACAGACTATTGATTTACAAGCTGTTTATGTATTTCAAACAACTCAGAATAAATACTTTCACAACTGATGTCACAACAGAACATGCACCCTCTCAAACAAATGTGCAGGGAGCCCAGTTAAATGAAGGTACTAAAATCCTGCCACATGCATGAAACAGTACTCCTCAGAGTTACACGAAGGATTGGAAAGGGTGACAGCAGTTTCTTCACAAATACAGAAGAACCAGAGGGAAGGATGGACAGATGTCATTCCCTAGCAGATGCCAGAAGCCAACACTGAGCAGAGTCCTCACCCCCACAGCGGCTATCATTTAAAGCTGCTGAAGCTGGAAACACGAAGAAAAATCAGTCCAGAAACGAAACTACAACCAAGTCCTTCAGGGAGTCCGGAACTGAGAAAGTGAAGAAAATGTCTCTGAAAGCAGCAAACAGTGACATGACTTGCAAAGGACACAGAACCCTCCTTGCCTCTACCTTCATTGAAAAAATGTTGTTCAAACAGCCTAACAGGAAATCAAAACAACAACAGAAACACATGCCTCGGATAATCCAAGTGAAGGTTTTTTTGTTTCCTTTGTTTTAGGTGTCAGTGAGAAAATACATAAAGGTACTGAGTTTTTCAGGATGGGAATGAAGGGTGTTCAGCATTGCCAGAATACTGTCAGGAAGATGGCTTTCTTTTAATACATCACATACACACGTGCCCACCCACAGGCATACTTTCAAAACATACCACCTATAAATCGCAAGAACAGCCTGATCACAACACCGTCCTTACTGAGGACTTGTTCACAACATATTATCCTCCTACAACCATGTACACGTTTTTTGTTGTCTAGCACAGTGACCTTGGAGCTTGTTAAATCTGACCAGTGACCACATCTATTCACACACAGAGCGTCTGTGATACAAAGACTAAAATTACATAATTGCTTTTGGCGAAAAGACTTTTAAGTAGACAGTAGGCAAGTGCCATATTGTTACAGAAAAGGATTAGATACCGCTAAGAATCACTGTTATCACATGAAAAGAATACCTCAAAATAAACTTAAACATGCAATATATTTCCTTTAAAAACAATTCAGCTTCGGGTAGTTCCAGCAACATGGAAGTTCAAACTCTGGCATTACAGACAGATAACACCATGAAAGCAGCCCAAATGTCATAGAATCATAAAATGGCCTGGGTTGGAAGGGACCTCAAAGACCACCCAGTACCAACCCCCCTGCCATAGGGATGCCACCCACTAGATCAGGTTGCTCAGGGCCTCATCCAGCCTGGCCTTGAACACCCCCAGGGATGGGGCATCCACAGCTTCTCTGGGCAACCTGTGCCAGTGCCTCACCACCCTCTGAGGGAAGAATTGCCTCCTTACATCTAATCTAAATCTCCCCTCTTTCAGCTTAAAGCCATTTCCCCCTCATCCTGTCACTGCCTGCCCAAGCAAAAACTCTCTCCATCTTTCGGGTAAGCTCCCTTTAAGTACTGAAAAGTTGCAATGAGGTCACCCCGGAGCCGCCTTCTCTCCAGGCTGAACAGCCCCAGCTCTCTCAGCCCTTCTCCATAGGAGACGTGCTCCAGCCCTCTGGTTGCCTTTGTGGCCTCCTCTGGACCTGTTCCAACAGCTCCTCATCCTTCTTGTTTTGGGGGACCCAAACATGAACACAACGCTCCAGGTGCGGCCTAACCAGGGCAGAGCAGAGGGCCACAATCACCTCCCTCCACCTGCTGCCCACCCCTCTGTCGATGCAGCCCCGGATGCACTTGGCCTTCTGCTGGCTCATGTCGAGCTTTTTGGCCACCAGAACCCCCACGTCCCTCCCTGCAGGGCTGCTCTCAGACAGTTCTTCTCCCAGCCTGGACTCATGTCCGGGATTGCCCTGACCCAGGTGCAGCACCTTGCACTTGGACTTGTTCAACCTCATGTGGTTCACGTGGGCCCACTTCTCCAGCCTGCCCAGGTCCCTTTGAATGCCATCTCTGCCTTCTTTGGTATCAACCGCACCACTCAGCCTGGTGTCATCTGCAAACCTGCTGAGCGTGCACTTGATCCCACTGTCTATGTCGTTGATAAAGACATTAAACAGCACCAGTCCTAGGGACAGACCCCTGAGGGACACGGCTCGTCACCAGCTTCCACCTGGACATGGAGCCACTGAGCACCACTCTCTGGGTATGGCCTTCAAGCCAACTCCTTATCCACTGAATGGTCCACCCACCAAATCCACATCACTCCGATCGGGAGATCAGGATGTCATGTGGGACCGTGCCAAAGGCCTTACACAAGTCCAGGGAGAGGACATCGGTCGGTCTTCCTTTGTCAACGGATGCAGTCACTCCATCCTAGAAGGCCACCAAACTGGTCAGGCACGATTTGCCCTTGGTGAGCCCATGCTGGTTGTCCTTCCCTGGAAGGAAGTCTGCCAACAACTATAGAAACCTCACATTAAACACCTGTAACCCAGCATGCTAACTGAGAAGTGAGCTCTCAGCACAGCCCAGCCCTACCCATCCAACACACACAAGCACTGCAGGCAATGGACAGTCTGAAGGAGAATATATAAGAACAAGAAATATTCAAAGGCATCATACACTTTTTTTTTATACCTACCAAAACCAATTCCACAACTTCAGTTATTTTGTGGCATGCAACAGGTCTTCAGTTAATTCTGAGCTGGCAAACATTGTTAAACAGTAACTCCCAAAAATGTAATCCTGAAAGAAAACCATCATGTTTCGTAAGACAAGGAAGCAAAGTAACAAAAACACTCAATATAACACAGTGAATACCTCATCTTTTAACAGTTTTGCAGCAAATTCCACCCCTCTCCTTAGCAATAATAACAGCATTTCTTACTATATTCAAGTATTAAGAGCAAACACTAAGAACAAGGATCTAGAAAAACCAACCTTCTGTTAGAGGCAAAAAACTGTGTACTTTCCGTATGTAAAAAAATAAAAAAAATAAAAAAATAAAAAAGAGGAACTGGCACAACTACAATGCATTTCACCTTTCATAGGTAGACACCTAAACCAGCTCAGGCTAACCTGCTAATCTCACGCCACAAGCACGCAATGAGCCCACACGACCACCTCAGATCTGACATGGACATTTTTATTGCAGATGGCCCACACAGTGAGGCAAACCCATCCCCAGAACATGCTTCTGTTCACAGTTTCATCACATTGCACTCAAACCTCTCAAGGTAATGAAAACACAGCAGTAGAACTAATGGCTTCAGCAGAAACAAAACACCTCCCTCCACATCAGGATGTTTTATATTAATATTAACATCTCGGTGCTGGTTTTCAAGCAAATTTTCTGCCTACATGCAAACCTGATCATCAGTGAGAAAGCAGGCGAGGGAACAAAACTCAAAGCAGAAATTTGGTATTTTCGATGTAGAAGACAAGTTAACAACTTTAAAAGACTCAGTATTATGCTTTGCTCTTCTGCCTGCCCAGCAACTCCAAGGGAGGGAAACAGTATTCACATTAGATCGTATGTGCTTGCAGCACTTTTCATAGACACCTAACACTTTTCAACCTCTGATAACTTCTTGTATTTCTAAAATGCACCGTAATTCAAGAAGCTGCAGAGGGCCAAGTAAAAGACCTGGCTGGCTAAAATCTAAGCAGTAACTCCGCTGTTTCCAGCTATACCGGAGACTGTGCAAGCCCACGTAAATACCACAGCCAGACACCAAGATAACAGGCAAAAACAGAATCTGAAATTTGACATTTTAATATCATTCATTAAACTTAGGCCAAAACTAAAAATGCTTTCTTTCCGTGCCATGAAGTGGATACCACATTCCTTCCAACTTTTCACCCTTTTTACAGATGGATGTCCCCCGAGCTTTCTCCTCGGCACAAGGCACCAAGGGGCCTTTTGCTCCTCTGCTTCTCCATCCTGAGGGGGCTCTGGACCCTCCCTCCTGTCAGGTGCAGGGCATGAGCGGATCCACAGACCCAAAACCTGTGTGGAGATGAAGAGGGTGGGCAGCAGTGGGCTGCCCTCGCCAGCTCCAGGAGCAAAGTGAGGGCACTTAGCCCAGGCTACGGGAGAAGGAACAGCTAAAGGTGGCTGTCTTCATTCCCTTGAGCACGTGCAACGGTATCAAATTTGGTTATGGAAGATAACTAATCAACAGTGGCTCACTACATCCAGCTTTCGTTACAATAAGTTACCTGATAGGGACCCTGGAAATGCCTAGAGATTAAACAGATACCTTAGCAGACAGCAAAGAATCCACAAAACCAGCCTTTTTAAGAGTTTGGTCAACAGGAAAAGTTTCGGTTTGAACTTACGCTTCCCCAAAGGTCAAGAAAACTAAACAAGTGCACAGGACGGCAGGCTACGTTCATTCTGATGCACAGCTACTTACTGCCTTCATAATTTTCTGCTAAACTCCCATAGCCATCAGGCATAAAGTGCCTAAAAACTCAATGTTTCTGAAAAGTAGAAAACTACAGCTTATTATAGCACATGTGACCCTTTGTTATCTTGATGCATTTTGATAGCAGGTTGTTTAATGGAACACTGGCTTGTTAAAGTTTTATGAAACTACAATTTATGAACTTGGCTGAAACTCCACAACGCATGCCATGCTGCGGCAGACACGTCTCCATCTGAGCTGTTAATTTTTATGTCAATGGAAGTTGACCGACTTGATCACCAAGACTGCTTTAAAAATAAGAAGGCAAGATGAAAACTCCAGGACAAGTTTTAACTGCAGCTAAGTTAGCCATGTAGAAAGATTCCCACTTGCAACTGTTGAGATACGAACACAAGAAGGCTCCCAGCCCTGTCTCTCTGCCACGAGCTAATCGGTTTCAGCATCACTCATGGAAGCTACAGTCTACACGGCATAGCATCTGATCAAATACTTCTCGTTATCTGAATTTTTAATTTCATATATTAAGGCTATTCCTATTTGGAAGAAAGATACCATAGCCTGTAACAGATGAATACCGTGACAGAGTCCTGCAGTATGGAACTTTTCATTAAGACCCATCAACGCATTCAGCAAACAAGTAAAACGAGAAGCTATTTAAAATCAGATGCATCTTGACAAGAAACTATTTTATCCCATCTTCTGAAGCCAATGAGAAAACGCCTTTTCAAGTAGCAACCTATTCATTGCGTCCGTTGTGACAAGCTTTTTATTGGAAGCTGAATTTAGCCACAGCTGAACCAGTCTGGGCTGACATACCCCGCAGGTAAGTCCCGGTATCCCCACGTTCTTCCAGAGGCTCCCAGGTGTCACTGTAACACCAGCAGGTATTCTCGTGATTTCCAGTCCTGAACTGAATGTGACTGAAAACTGAAGAGTATTCTTCATTAGGCTCTTCTTCCCAGTAATGAAAGTCCATGAAACTTCACTAAAACACACAAAATCCTGAAACATTATAAAGTATGAAGAAAAAATTGAAGCTAGTATAAATGCCTTAAAAGTAAGTCTTTTGATATGAAGCACCCAGTAAGGAGACATGTTTCCCCTGACTGAAACACAAACCAACAAAAACCATAAACATACATTATGTAGGTGCAGCTTTTGTTAAAAATCAAGATTATTCTGAGATTTTCCTGATTGTATAAAAACTTGCAGCATACGTGGCATTCTCCCAGGCTTTTTTTTTTTTTTTTTTTCTTTTTATTGCCACTGCTGCTATTGAGAACCACATAATCCCTAGGATGGTAAAACTAGGATGCAACTGAACTAGACAGCAATGTATTGTTGTGGGGATGCGGAAAATACTCCAAAAAAACCTCAGAAGCTACACCTGCCACACTGCAACCAGAAAATGAGACACTTTTTCTTGTCCCATGTTATTCTTCACTGAGCCTCACTAAAAACACCTGGCGATGTTTTTGCCTTGGGAGGTTCAGCTCCTGCAGCCGTAGTCCCAGATCTGCAAATGCTAACTCCTCCATTTCCCTGGAACAGCTGGCAGAGACCCATCAGAACTGGCAGATTGAGCCCTCTCTCTCATCTCTCACGTTCTCTCCACCCACTGCTTGGAAAGTGATGTATTACACAAGCCAAAACTGCTAATTTAGCAGGAAGCACGGCAGAAAAAATCTTCATGATTTCCTTGTATCATCCAAGAGACTTATGAGTGTGCCTGCGCACACGTATGCAGAACAGAGGCTTACGTCTAATTCAGCCTCTGTAAGTACTACCCAGAAAGCATAAGAAGAATCTCATTCCAGCTCAGGAGTCTGGAATGTCACTTATTTGGTTATTGAAAGAGTAATAATTATAAAATGAAAATGATAAGCATAGGACTTGGAGAAGATAACAGCACGTATCTTTTACTGGGAATACACTTTCATAGATCACAAACTTAAATCCTGACTCCCGCACACACAACTCAATACAGGCAACTTCCTGCCCCAAAATTATCAGCTTATATAGGGGCAAACGAACTCAGACAAGGCATCACTCTTCTGCTGCACTTCTCAATCACTGTACGAGTCTGATCCAAACCCTTATGTAGGACTATCCTTCAAGACTACTCACTCAAGCTGGAAAAGGCAGCAGCAGTCCTCCCAGTTCCAAAAAGAGGATGGTTCTTGCATGCTGCCGAGTCTGCGGAGCACCTCCCTTCTGTATACAAGCTCTCACACCAGTTACACTCAGTGTAAGCCTGACTGTTCATCTTTCTTTTCCCCAAATGCATGAAGAACAGTTATTTGTTGTGACACAGCATGAAAGTCACTACACACACACACCAGAATTCACTTCTTGTTCCTATTTGTAAGTATGTCAACAACAATTTTGGAAGGGCTATTCAGAACGCAGATGGGCTGCCCTTAGCAGCAGTAACAGAGGACACAATGAAAAGGAAATGAGCCCTGGTACCCAAGAGACTGATGAAAACCCCATGCTCCTTGGTCTGTGGAACACTTCCACTACTACCTGTCCCGTGCAATCCAAGCCTAGCTGAACTTTCAGTGCCAGTTGCATCACTGGAGAGCCTTTATTGATATTATCATTAATTCTCTTCCTTCTCATCAGTCAGGTCACTAGAGAATCAGAGTTTCTCATACCATCTTGAGCCAAACCTTCAGCTATCAAGGTGTACAAATGAAGAAACGCACCAGCTACATGGCTGAAATGTTATCCGCGCGAGGTAGATCCTGCTGAAGATAACGAGTGATCTGCTCTGGAAGCGACAGAAGAGTTTGAAAACAGGACAGAGCAAGCCTTAGCCAGAACACACGATAACCATCGTCTCAATAAACAAACACGAAGAAAAAACCTCAGTCATCTGCCAAACAGCTGGAACATCTCTCACCTGGAATTTGATGAAGCATCTTCCCTGCCTCAGGTCGACACGCTGCCAGGTGTAAGCGCTGCTGTTCGTACAGCACTGCGCATGCTGCACACTGGCAGGCGCTCCACGCACTAGTGTTCTCTGCACACCACGGCAGCTGTACTTCTCGGTAGAGACCACATGATTTTGAAACAGATATCAGCATCACACCTTCTGTCCTTCACAGGGACACTAATGACCTCTAAAATTTCACTATTCCAAATGCAATTGAACTGTGACAGCCACTTTAACCCGTTGATATCTTCAGTAGCAAATCTTTTGCCTCCGCAAATCCTTTACATTCAGTATATCTATGTAACTCAACTGCAACTCCAGCTTCCATCCAAGCGCAAGCAATACAGTATTAGAAAATAAAAATATAACTAAACTGTTAAACAGGTTAACCATATAAATTTAAAATATTTAATATCTACTACACAAGCATGCAATCTTTGACAGCATCATACCTAAGAAGAACTGAGGGATATCACAATTGCTCATCAGAATTTAACTCTGCACCCCAACATCTTTCAAGTTCAAATATTTTAAGTATCTAAAAAATGAAAGCACTAATACTTAGTTTACAAATGCAGGTGGGGATCTGGATTTCTCAGGTTTCCCTACACATTTTCTTTCTTTCCCTTTCCCCTCCCCCCCTTTTTATTTTAAGAGAGCAGCCATTTCTTTAGTAGAATAGCATAAAATTACTGCATCGCTTGGAAGCCCGTTGTTAACAACTCCTCCCTGCGAATTCTGTAGCTGAACAGCCTTCCTAAAGAGAATGGCTGGAGAGCACTGCCTGGGAATTTTTCCAAGCAAAATCTGAAGTCTAATGGAATACCCTTCCGCACTTTTTTATGTACTTATAAAATAATGAGAAGTGTCATTTCTCAATAAAAGATCAGGTCTGTGTGCAGTCTTCCCTCCCCTTTTGCTTTATGACTTGTAACAGGAGAGTCAGGATCCAGTACAACTGTGAAATAATTCCTGGTAAAGCCGGTTAACTTTAAAAAGAAGCCACATGGCTCAGTGAATAGAGGTATTTGAAAAGCATACGAATTCCTAGCAAACACCTTGGTGCCTCACTGTGCGCAGTAAGCTTAGTCCAGAGGTTTGCCGACCCAGACATTACGGACACATATCTTGAGGTGCTCATTTCTCTCTCCACAGGATACCCACAGGAGCTGGGAATACTTGCTCTGACTGGAAAAGAGCCAATAAATCCAAAAGTTGTGGTTATCTCACACGGTGACTCTTTTTTGAGAACACCAAATTTGTTTTTTTTTGTGGTTGCTTTCTCATATGTGAAATACTGAAAGACGCTTTAGTTGTATATCTGTAGAGAAACAGACAGACTATAAAGAATACGAACTGTAAACGCCAATAGGAAGCATGACCTTTCCTCCAATAAAATTAAATTGAGAAAGATTTTATTACCGTTTTCTATTAGCTTTCCGCAGTTTATGCACGATTTGGCTAAGGTAATGACCCACACAAGGTCTGGAAGGCGCGGGGTTAGGAAGTCTTCGTGACAAAGCTCAGAAAGCTGGTTTGCCATCCGCTTTCAAAACCATGCCAAGGAGAGCAACAGAAAAGCCTGCTACTTCCTGTTTCCCCTATTCCAACCCCCCAAAAAATCAGAAGGAATCAGAATCCCGACTTTTCTAAGATGTTCTAAAAGGAATTAAATTTCCGGAAACGCAGCAATCAAACCAGGGGAACAAGCGAGGAAGCCTTTCTATTACCACCTTGAAGAGTTACGGGGAAGTCCAAACAAAAGCTTGGGCTCACAGACACGTCAACGCACCTTCGCTGACATCTCTAAAAACCATCTATGTCTGCACGAGGGCAGAGAAACTAAAAACAGCAACAACGACCTAAGCCAGGGGAGAAGCTCCCACGGCGCAGCGCACTCTGCCCGTCCCGCGGCAGCCAGCAGCGCTCCCGACCTTCGCGGGAGGAAGGCAGCGCTCGGCACGGCCCCGCGGACCGCAGCGGTGCCCCCCTGCCCCGGGCGGGCTCGGGCACGGGCACGGAGCAGGGCCCGGGGGCCGGCGGGGGCTGACCCG